>JAPMOL011156766.1:0-12486 GCA_029874575.1 Iberochondrostoma lemmingii | reverse complement strand
CCAATAAGCACAAACATGTGTTCTGCAGTACGACTTGTGTGCCACATTACAAGTCTTCTGAAGCCTTATGATACAGGAAGAACCAACTGAAATAGAAGTCATTCTTCACAGAAAATCTTCCCTTATTCTGCATCATGCAAATCTCATTTGATGGCACTGATGGAATGATGCATCATCATGGCATTTTGAATGCTGATGCGAATGAGATTTCAGAGCTTCGGCAAAGGGAAAGATTAACAGTGAAATAAGTTCAAATTAACCTGTTCTTTACACATAGCAATTGCATGGCTTCAAAAGACTTGAAATACACCACATGAGTCTTATGAGCTACTTGGTTGTCACTACTTTGAATTGTCATGTGTGGAATAGAGCTGCCTAATGATTCTTCGAATTTCTTCTTTTGACTTCCACATGTTAGGATGAACTATTCTTTTAAGCAATATCAGAGATATTTCTGAGGTACATCAGATAATGGTTTAAACAACAAATTAAACCAAATGATGGGGTTAACCCCCTTTTCAAGATAATGGAATGGCTACATGAAGGAAATGATCTAAACAAGCAACTGAAACGGTACAACTTTTTCTCACATCTGGTTGATCAACGCAGTCTTGAACACAGAGGGAAAATATGTGACGAGACAGATCTGAAATTCCTGAGCGTAAAGAAATAGTAAACTGAAATGACATGAAAGACGTTTTCTGGATGGCACTAGCAACATCAGATGTTGATAAGCATAAATATGGCTCTTATCCTGACAAATGAAATGACAAATCTCCCTTGATAATGATTAAGGAACCATATGAATTTTTTTTTTTTTTTTCATGCTGGTAGTATGAAAACATTTGACCAATGTAAACCAAGCTTCATCTGTTTTTTTCTTTTCTTTTCTTTTCTCTCAAAACAAACAAAAACAATTATGATCTTGCAGTCCTGCTGCATGTCATTTTGTCTGCAAACAGCTCACATGGAACTACTGTCCATCTGTGAACACATAAACTAGTCATTCTTCACCTTAAAGGGCATCTTCTTTCACAACTAGACGTTTCCTTGTAACAAACCTTGACAATTCCACAGTGACAGAGAAAGGGAACCTTATGAACACACAGAGTTCAAGACAAACTGGTGCTGTTCTCAATTACATTTGGTCACAATGTACAGCAATACTCATTGCTTCTAACATGACTTCTAGAACTTAATTTGATAAGCTTATGCGCCGGTTTTGCCGAGAGGTTTTTGCTGATCTCGTTCAGCTTAGCTGTTTATAGCTGTCAGCATAAACTTTTGCTGCATATGAAAAAATACACGCCCCATATATACAAGGCAGTTTTCAGATGCTATGTTTGGCTATCGACATACAGGTCTAATAAATATCTGTATTTGGTTTTCAGTATTAAGGCACGCTGGTAATGACAATCTCCTGAACAAGACGTTTCAGACAGCATTTGGTGATTAAGGCAAAAGCTATACAACAGCAGAGATATGCAACAATAAAATATATGATTTAAACATCTCTGCCATTGAAAACAACTAAAGGCACAGAAAACATCAGCATTTTTGGATTTATTGTCTTGCAATGTCTGGAATTGGCACAATAACTTTTGTTTTGAGGCACCATGTTAAAATGCCTGCAGAAGGCTTCGGTTTAGTTTACTATAGCACTGATGTAGCGTTCCTCTGGTTTCACCAATGGATGCAGACATTTTAGCCAACTAGCAGCCTTTAGTTCCACCGATACTTAAAAATCCCAAAGAGATCTAACGGAAACTCCAACACATCCAGGCAATGAGCTTTGTTTTTCCCAGCATGGAAGCTGATGGATTGAAAAGGTCCCCAGAGAGTGAAGAAGTCTTTCAAAAATGTGCAAAATTTGAGCTGGATTCTTTGGCAAAGGTAAGCCGATTGTACGAGAGCCATGTCCAGTTTTCTGTTCCTTTCCCTTTGCTGTTGTAGTGTTTTTTTATTTCTAGCAAAGAAAAAGATAGAGAGAGAGAGAGAGAGAGAGAGAGAGAGAGCGAGAAGGACACTGAAGCTACAGTATAGAAAGGTTCTCAGGCTGGTGCTGACTGGTTCCACCAAGAGACTCCATTTTGTGGTCTCGGCTTGCAGACTGTAGCGATTGCCCTCGGGCCAGCACCATCATCGTGTCACTAGATATCCCAGCGAATTCAAAAGCGAATGTCCCGTAGAACAGCATAATGATGACACAGAAGACCCACTCGAAAATGGCCGATGCATGTTGCAGGACGAAACTTTCCTGGACAAAAAACACCCCGCCTGAGGAAAGTTTCATCAAGGAATCATAGAGAACACTGTAAACTCATGCTCAGGCCTGTCTGCATTACAGGAAGAACATGCATAAACTCATTGACTGAGAAAGAAAAGTAGCGCAAAACCTAAAAGCTGAACACTACGGGATATTCAAACATTCTAGGAATATGTTAGATCTGAGAATATTGTGACAATAATCCTGACCAATGAAAAAAATTCAAGTATGGGAACACTGTTAAATTATTTAATTACATCGCAGATTTGCAACGTTTGCATTTTTTGGGCATTTTAACAAAGTTAAAAACGAATCGGACCGATTTTTTTCTCTCCAAAATTTGTATAGATATTTCAATATTATCTTTATTGTAAATTTGTGTAGTGGAAATGGTAACACTTTACAATAAGGTTTCATTAGTTAACATTAGTAAACTACATTGAACTAATAATGAGCAATACTTCTAGAGAATTTATTAATCTTAGCTAAAGTAAATCTCAACATTTACTAATGCATTGCAAATCAAAAGTTCTATTTGTTAACTATATTTATTGCACAGTTCACTGACAGTAACGTTTTTATTAGATTGCAATCTGCAAGCAATCACATCATTATCACATGGCACATGCTGATTGGCCTCTGCTGATCCAGCAGCCAATGAGATTGCTTGCTCAAAATGTTCACTGTAAGCTAGTCCTACTATCAAAATTTCTCTGAAACCCTCCACCTCCCCCAGCTCCACCTGCTACAGGATTTATACATGTTTACGCAGCAGCAGTGTGTCTGTATCTATTAGCAGTAGCATGTCCATACTTGCACAGCAGGAGCAGTAGCGTAGCACGTCAAGACCAAATACATTAATATCGCCATATTTAATAATATGCTAAAACGATTCTGAGAGTTGTCATGACTGAACATTAAAAAAGGTTAATAAATGCTGGAAAAATATATTGCTCATTCTCAATTCATGTTAGTTAAAGGTGCAGTGTGTGATTTTTAGCAGTATCTAGTGGTGAGGTTGCGAATTGCAACCAACAAAAGTTACGGTGGCCAACAGGAAAATATGTCATCGTCTGTGACAGCAGAGAGTAGCCAGTTAAACAATGAGGTTTCTTTATAAAGATAAATTAGGAAATTATATTTACTTTATTATTCAGTAAAACGATCTGTTATTGTGAATATTATTGTTACTTGTTCATCATTGCGTCAGTTATTTTATTCGCAGACTTTAGCTAGATTCCTTGCACAAAGAACAACATAGTGACAAAACGCGTTTGTCCGTTTAGGGCTACCGTAGAAACACGTTGGCGCAAAATGGCTATTTCAATGTAAGGGGAGATTCATTAAGTAAGGTCTTTATATACCACTGAAAACATAGTTATGTATATGATCTTGCATTTCTGTCAACAGATCTTCCTAAATATTACACAATGCACCTTTAATGCATTAACTAATTTTAATAAATGAGTAGTGTTACCATGAAAATCTAATATTGTGACAGCCCTAATCTTAACTGATTGACAGCCCTAATCCAAATATATAATATAAAAACAATATGCATGAGTGATACTGAAAAGGATACTAAGCACCAGGGCTACAAAAGCCAGAAGGGTCATAAAGAGGCGCAAATGACCCATATTATATTCTCCCTGAGTCTTTGCCAGGCGGTAGGTCAGTGCAGACTGCAGACACACAAACAGCATACTGGTGGGGAAGGCCACTCCTGCTCCAACATAGTGAAGAACCTTGGCGTTATCCACCTGTGAGAAACACAGCGACAGGAAGCAACAGTGAGTACTGATTCACCAATCAAAACTACAGATGTCACATACTGGGGAAGTAGTTTAGTGTGTGTGTGTGTGTGGGAGGGAGGAGATCCATGGTACCCATTAAGGGAAAAAAAGTTCAGCATTTTTTTTCTATATTTGAAACTGAAAAACCACAAACGAACTTTATGGAGTGTATTTTCCTATCTAAAAATAGCCACATCTCTAGGAAATTTCTCTTCATTTTAATTTTTCCCAGCTGTGGAAACTCAGAGAGCCCTAACTGTCCAGAACAAATCAGTTTAGGAAGGACTAATTAAAACCACACAAAATTGCACATATTGCAACACAAACTCATTGAAAACACATGTCGACATATTTTAAAACATAACCTGTAATCAGTGTTACTCGGTTTTCACATACATAAATAAGAACATTCAACACATTTTTGTACTTGAAACAATGAAGGCTGGATTAAAAATATCAAAGGAAATATTTCAGCACAGTAAGTAAGTGGATCTGTTCAGTTACAAAATCACATTCCCAAAAAGGTCATGTAACATATTTTGGGAAATTCTGTTTATGCAGTATTCCCACTTTTTATAGCTGCAAGTTTGCTGTGCTCGCCACACATGACTGTGGTGTGCTTATGGTCTGAGTGCTCGCAATGCCACATCACATACAACTCCTGAGCCAGATTCTCACCGCCAGCAGAGTGCAGCAGTGCACCCACAACAATCAAACCCATTAACTCTACTATCAATGCCACACAATCCAAGGTCTGTAATACCCGGAGAATATCAGTCCATAATATCACACTATTATAATACTACAATAGTAGTAATGTATAATATATTTTTTTTAAAGTCTCTTATGCTCACTAAGGCTGCATTTATTTGGTCAAAATCACATGTGCATTTGCATGTGATGGCAAAACTGAATTTTAAGCATTATTACTCCAGTCTACTATGATCAGAGCTGAAAACAGTTGTGCTGCTTAATAATTTTGAACACAAACAATCAATCATAAATGTCTTTACGCCACTTGTAAACAATTTAATCCATCTTAGGTGAACAAAATGATTAATCTTTATTAATTTCTTTAAAAACAAAACTGGACGACACACTGAATTAAACATGTATATATATGTATATATACATATATGTATACATACATATATGTATACATACATACATATATGCCAGCCAGCCAGCCAGCCAGCCAGCCAGCCAGATAGAAAATATCACTGTCCCAAGATCTATCCCTTTCAATAACTTCAGGTTATTTATTCTTTTTTTTTTTGACACACAAACAAAAGAAAAGTATCAAGTGTTTCAGGAGGAACTTTGGAAACCATAAATCAACTCCAGGCTTTGTCAGCGAACTACTGATTATCTCAGCAAATTATATCCTGTGTGTTTCCCTAAGGCGAAGACTTCCCCTTCACTTCTGTCCAAATACTGAGCTGCAGTTCCCTGTGCTTTAGTCGCACTGTCATTAGGACAAGGTTCTCAGCTCTGTAATGTGCAAGGTTTGTTATGGGCATCTCAGGCTTAAGGACAGGGATCAAAGCCATCATAAGCTTCCCAGTCATGAGGGAAAAAAGCAGAGTGGATGAGACTGTGATCATGTGACCTGTCTATGGAAATACACTTGATATATTATTCTGCACAGACAAAATTCTGGCCATTCATTTCTCCTTCAAGTGTACAAAGAAGTTAATAACTTCAATAGTCCAAATAAGATATCCAGGAAAACACACGGGGCCTCCTTTTTAAAACACATGTATAATCGAGTTTGATCTTAAATACCATGGATTTTATCCTATGTCAAAAGAGAGAAACAAATCAGGATTTATAAACGCAGAAACTGATGTGAAAATGTTCTTATGCGTACAACAATTGAAAAGCATGAGTGCAAACTTTTTGGAGCTCAACTGCTCATATACCAGTAATTCAATCAATTCAACATTGTTTATGAAAATGTATACATATATACACAGACATTTTTAATAGTTAGTCGTTTATATTAATATTAATGATTTCCAAAAAACTAATAAAAACAAAAAAATGGCAGCGGCTACTTGCAAATAGCAATAGTGTAAATAGCCAAAAAATATATATTTTGTGCTAGACAGCTTCAACAACATTATGCAGTGTCTATTTTTGGGCTGTCAATAGATACAAACTTTTTAACCAAAAAAAGTGTTAAACAAGAGTATTTGTGTATGCTTAATGCCTTGATAAGTATGTCATTAATCGTGATTAATCGCATGCTTATCATGGAATTCAGCATACATTAATTATCTTAACACTTTTTTTGGTTAAAAAGTTTGTATCTATTGACAGCCCAAAAATAGACACTGCATAATAAAAGTATACGCCTACACCAACACTTTAAAAACGGCCATGCCTACCAAACATACATTTTCAAGTCAGGTCTTGCTGTTTTTCAGCATCTCAAGCTACGGTTGTCATGTTTTTATAGAAGCTTTAATACAACCTTTTACAAAGATTTTGTTTTGTTGTCAGCACCTCTCTTCCCAGTCTGTCAGTAACGTTCGGGTTAGCTTCCGTCTCAATGAAGCCCCTCCTTCCGAAAAGCGCAATGTGCTCTGATTGATCGGCTGGATCATGTGTTGTGATTGGTCAACCGCTTCGAGCGCGTTTCAGAAATATTACACACCTTACCATAACTGCAATTTTCACACTTATAACGCAAGTCAACCAGGTCTCGCCCCTTTGTAACTTTGCAGACCTTTTTCATGCTCAAACAGCAACATTACACCAAAGAAAGTTGAAAATGTGAAAAAGCATAATCAGTCCTCTTTAAGATGCTGTGAGAAGTTAAAGTAGTTTAACTTTGAAATTTGTGTTCTGCTTTGCTTCGTCTAGCTGTTATTCAACAGAAACATGTCCTTTGTGAAAAGCTCCACCCATTCTGTGTTCTCGGTATGGTTTGGTGAGGAATGTTGCCTGTAGTAGCAGTAATAATAGACCTCACAAAAGCATAGACGCGATACTTTAAACTTGACTAGTTCTGACAATGCCAAAAAAAGAATTGTGTCGGGGGGGCATGATTAAATTAATAAATGTATCACTTTAAAAAAAATTTTTTTTTTATAAATCACACTAAATTACTGTGGTAATTTGAGAGGTCTAATAATAAGCAATGGAATCTGAAATAGGTATTTTATTCATCATGCATATATTTTCCTTCAGGGGCCACTTTCTCTTCTCTGGGAATGCAGAAGAAAAGATCTTTACAGGCTGGTAGAAGGAATCTACAGTTTGCTTTGGCAGCCTGTAGCTGTCAGACCATCAGGACCAAGAGCAAGTAAGAAACTATGCACAGAACACACACAACGACACACACTTAAACAGTCTAACACAGGAGGAGCACCATGCTTCATTTATCCAGGATGATTCATCCAGTCAAATTCGGAGCAAGAAAGTTTGGCTGTAGCTAAATGTTTACAGAGGACCAGCAAGAACACATATAAGCATAAGCATTCACACTCGCATTTAAAACATGCACGCATGCTTACAGGAACTTTAGTAGTTCTCAGGAACTCTTGCTTAAGCATTATTCAGATGAGATTGTGATTATAAAAAATTAGTATGTGGTCTGAAATTACACTTGGACACGTTATAAATATATTCCATGTGTAAGTAAGGATAGGACAAAGTCCCAATGTTTTTCCATATTACGACATACATCAGAGTCAAACGGATTATTGAATAATTAGTCAAATTAGATTTTGGTTTTATTGTTTGTAGTTTTGATGAAGGCCGATCTGAATGCAACTGTAAGAAAGCAGTGGGGTTTAAGCAGACAAAAAATTGGTGAAGTCTGGCATATGCCACCAGAGAGAAGTCTGCATAATTTAACAAATTAAATTTGTTCACATTATGGTCAATGAGATGTTTTTTTTTAAATAAAATAGATGAATTTCCATTTGATGCCAGCTTTAAGGTGAAGATCATACCTGACGCTGCTACCACAAAGGTTGTTTTGAGAAAATGTCGGAATCTGACTATTCTTATTGATTTTATTCTCTTTTTCTGATTGATACCCTGCTAAAAAATCCATCATAAACCAATCATTATGTTCTCAAGCAAAACTGAGATGCACTGTTGTAACTGGTCCACCATAACTCCCGATTCCAATGCTGGGAAACCAGCATTCAAAACATACTATATGCTGTTGCATGAAGCCAGTTTCAGTAATTAACCTGGTAACTCCGAGATTCATTTGAGCAAACTTGAGAAAAAAAATTCCGGCTCAATATGGTGGATTGGTTTTAGCGGTGTTCATCGTGTTCAGCAAAACTGTGAGCAAAGTGACAGATATCTGATGCAATAAAGCCACTCCCCCTGTATATCTTGCACACAAATTTACAGTAAAAATATTTTAGAGACAAAATTTTGCTGCTAATCATTTATTATATTTATATTATATGAATTATAATTCTGTATAATTCATATAATAATTTAATTATTATATGAATTGACTATTAATATTAAACTTTACTTTTAAATTAATATAAATATATACATATAAATAAAATCTTATATATGAAATATCTTTTAAACTGATTAAGGTTACAATGATATTTTCTTTCAGCTACCTTCTCAAAATGTTGCAGTGTTTATTACTGCCTTGTAAATGCATTTAAATTGATGACATTTTTCATAACTATCTCTAAATATTCAATAGAGAAGTAAATTGCCCCGGCTCTCTCACAAGAAGTGAAACTGACGCTCTCATGTTCCATGTTTCCAACACGTGTCACATTTAAGTCACAAACTCAGAGAACGTTTATACCGAGCGCCGTGAGCCCGCTGAACTTGATCTACAGGAGTTTGGAACTGTATGGTTTTGTCAACTCTAAACCTACTCTGAAACTAGAAGTTTGTTTAACCAGCTTCATGCAACAGGCCTTAGCAATGCTGGATTTTTCAGGAGGATAGGCTGCCAAAAGTACCACCAACTAGAACTTTACCCAGAAAGTTGACAACTGTACCAGGCAGAGCAACAAGACATTTAGTTTTAGTTGCACAATTCTACAAAAATCTAAATCAATTGGGGGAAGTGATGTGGAGAAATAACATACCGCAAATCACAGACAGTCCTGTTCAAACGGATCTTAATTTCTCAGAATACCCCTAAAAACTGTAGCTAATTTGCCATGTCATTTTTATACCATGCTTATGTGAGAAAAACATTCCATTTGGACAAGCCTAAAATGAAAAAGTACATCTGTGAAAAACTAAGGAATACTAGACTCATCTGAATAGGGCTTGAGTTATTAAGAAATACAAGGCAGCTAAGCTCAAGCAAGCTCAGACAGGTTTGCAGGAACAGAGTGATCAGACACCTCAACCTATCAACACAGGACACACTCCAAAAAGCTTTGCTCTTTGCAATCTAGTTCTGTGGAAACACACCATATCATTCCGAAACCAAACTTAAATTCCAAGACCATCAGGACTTTCAAGTTCTATCAAATCTGGGAAACTGAAAAAGCACAGCCAGAGTTACATAATGTGACTTCCCTTTTTTCTGATGGTAATAATGAGAGTCTGCTGGCGCTCTTGTCATCCTACACCGCAGCGGTAGACAGCGCCAGAAGGGCAGGCAGGCCTGCTGATGAGGCGCAGATGTGGCGTTCAGGCCACGTGCTCATTCCCGCCTCTCCTGCCTGTCAGATCATGGTAGCTCTGGACTCCGTACACACAGCACATGGTGCACTGTGACTCACTCATCCACATTTCCAGTAACCTTCTTTCCATTTCATAGAAAACAGGAAGGATGGAGCAATCCCTTTTTCTTTCTAAAAAAAAAGTGCCTATTTTGGTATTGAATGTTGGTGATGGGAATGGAACTGCACTTAAAGTCAGTTTTAAAAAAACAGTCCTGCTTATTTTTGTACATTTTCTTGACCTTAATGTGCATGATTCATTGGTGCACATTATTCTAAGAAAACGTGTCAAAGTATGATAACCTCTGAAACAACTGTCCTTTTTGGTCAAAGATTCCAAGTCCTCTTATCTTTCGACTTCTTCCCTCCAACCATATGGTTCTATTGGAACACCTCACAATTCAATCAATTTCTGATGGATAAAATCCCAAAGTCCCATACTACAAATTTTTTTGTTAAATATTACATTCACTTGAAAATATTTCATATTTAGGAAGTAAAATCATTTTCAAATACCACTTCACGACTTTTAGGACCCAATGAAGTCACGTTACGAGTGCAGTGTTATTTACTAAAAGACTTTAGTTACATCACAGCCATGAGCCATGATTTGCAAGATGCTAGTGTAGTGCAGGAGTCATCAATATTTTTGGTCTGTTTTTCCTGAAAGAGAAAGTCTATACATTTAATTAAAATGTACACTACAGTTAAAAAATGTGAGTCCTTTAAAAAAAAAGAAAAAGTATCCTTTTTTTTTTAAACAAGGATGTATTAAATTGATCAAAAGTGACAGTAAACACATTTATAATGTTAGAAAAGATTTCTATTCCAAATTAATGCTGTTCTTTTGAAGTTTATCAAAGAATTATGGAAATATTTATCAGGGTTTCCATAAAAATATTAAGCAGCATGTTAGTTTTCAACACTGATAATAATAAGAAATGTTTCATAAGCACCAAATCAGCATATCAGAATGCTTTTTGAAGGATCATGTGACGCTGAAGACTGGAGTGATGATGCTGAAAATGCAGCTTTTTTATCTGCTTAATTTAGTCAACATTAAGGAGCACACTAGCATACAGATGCCATTAAAGACTAAAAGCCACAAAACTCTCATTTTGATTTCATTGGTCTTTAACATTTTCTCTACAATCCAGTTAAAAACAAGTCACTACTGCAACAGCTTTTAATCCTCTCAAGTCAAGGGAGTTTTATTTGGCAAACGGCATCACTGTAACGTTTTAGCTCATCTTAATGAAGGCCCGACTGGAGCAAAATGTGGTAGGCGGTGGGCAGGAACATTCCGTACACATGTTCCTTACAAACACATAGGAGAAGGGAGGGACTTCAGGAGCAGACTGCTTTTTTCTTTTTGTTTTTTTTACCAACTCCAGACTACAGATGGAGGAAAACATCAGAGCAGAGTGGGAGGGGCCTGGCAAACGTGACATAATGGACTGCAGACCTCACATGTGAGATCCAAACATGGAACTCTCTGCTCAGTACACAATGCAGCTCCACACAGCACGGGTGGTCCTCGTATCATTATAATGGCTTAAAGCGAGGCATTAAAGCCATCTTCCCTGCTGAAAAGACTAGGTTGGACCAGCATGAATTTCCATGAAGGCGGGTTTAGGCTGGAGATGCTTCTCAGATATCATTATCTTTATGATAGACCCAAAATTAAAAATTAAAAGGATTGTTCACCCTAAAATAAAAAAAATGAAGTCATCATTTGCTCACCATGGTGTTGTTCTAATGGCGCCATGAATGATCCCATGTGACACGTGTCGTATATTCCAAGTGTTCTGGAGGTTTGGATAGGGTTTGGTCAAAAACAAACCGTAATTCAGAACTAGAACTGTTGCTGTTCATTCTGTACATGCTACCCTTGGGAGATATCATTAGGAAGCATGGGATTAGTTTCACTATTATGCTGATGATGCTCCGCTCTATATCTCTTTGCGCCCTGACGAAACTTCCCAATTCAAGAAATTAACAGAATGCATAGCTGATATAAAAATTTGGCTGATAATTTCCTATTACTTAATTCTGAAAAAACTGAGTTTCTAATGATTGGACCTCCGCACGTACTAACCTAGAATACTGTCTAACAATTGATGGCTTCTCTGTCAAGTCTTCGTCGCCGGTTAGGAAACTGGGTGTGCTCTTTGATACCAATCTTTCATTTGAAAGCCAAGTTTCTAGCATCTGTAAAACTGCATTCTTCCATCTTAGAAATATATATAAATTACGACATATGCTTTCAATGAAAAATGCGGAACAGTTAGTTCATGCGTTCATGACCTCAAGGCTAGATTATTGTAATGCTCTTATGGGTGGTTGCCCTGCACGCATAATAAATCAAAGTTCTTACTAGAACCAGGAAGTATGACTATATTAGCCCGGTTCTGTCAACACTACATTGGCTCCCTATTAAACATCGCATACATATTAAAATATTGCTGATTACTTACAAAGAATTAAATGGTTTAGCTCCCCAGTACTTGAGTGAGCTCTTAATGCATTATAGTCCTTCACGTCTATTGCGATCTCAAAACTCTGGCCAGTTGCTATTTAGCACCTAAACTCTGGAACAATCCTCCTAACATTGTCCAGGAAGCAGACACACTCTGTCAGTTTAAATCTAGACTAAAAACACATCTCTTTAACCTGGCATACACAGAAAATTATACATTCCTATTATTCAAATCAGTTAAATGATTATTAGGCTGCATAAATTAGGTCA
>JAPMOL011156725.1:1981-12411 GCA_029874575.1 Iberochondrostoma lemmingii | reverse complement strand
GTATCGGAATAGTATCGGTATCGGCCGATATCCAAATTCAGGTATCGGGATCGGATCGGAAGTGAAAAAATGTGGATCGGTGCAAATGTTTTGCAAATGTTCGTTGGAACTATGGTTTCAGGAAACATTGAATCGTTGAACTGTGTTGCTGACGATGGAACTTGAGACTATGCCAACAATTCTTTTGGGAAACACACCTCAGCCTGACATGATAACATTAGCTCAACCAATTGTAAAACTTTGGGGGCGGGACTATCTCTTTGCCTGACCAATGGTAAATGGGGAAAGTGTTTACAAAAACTAACAAACTACACCGTTTTCAACTAAAAATTTAAAACTTTTTATGCGTTTTGGCCGTTCAGTTACACGACAACAGGATTTTGGGTGCCTGAAAACGCAAACTTTTGAAAACGTTCTCAGTGTAAACGACAAAAACGCGAATCTCTGAAGACGATGACGTCATGCACATGCGTGTTACGTGTTCAGTCTATTGTGTTTCATCGCCATCTAATGGCCTGGCAGCAGAATACAGCGTTTTTAGTCGTTTTCGCGGATCCGTGTGAATGGGGATCGTTTTGACAATGGTGTTGTCCGTATGTGGAACACTCAAAGGAAACACTTCTCAGTTTTAAACGTACCCTTAGATTGTCTCTCAGACTATTCTTAGTGGTAATTTGAGAAATTTTGACAAATTTTTTTTTGCTGGTCAGACTGGAAAACCAGTTGTATAGCAGCCTACAGCAGCTGGTTTAAGATGCTTGATTTATTCTGTTTAGCGACGCAAGGGGTGCATAAATTACTCACTTCATCTTCAAATTGCAAAATTTTCTCTCTTTTGGGATAAAGCTTATTAGTTGCTCTTCTCTGTTTAGTATTTTGCGCAAACATTTTTTTACAAGGTTAGTTCAGAGGTGCTGTTTTTCATGGAGGGAAAAAGAAAATGATGACAGAGAATGAAACGTATGATACACCGGCATGTCTGTTCTTTCCGACATTTCCTGCAGTTGAACTGTTGTTCTGGTTTTTCAAGCTTCCTGAACGAAAGATTTATTGTCGAGAGGAAAATAAATCAACACTCAGCACGGTTGACTAATGAACAGCGAAAGAAAGATTCTGTTGGCGTTGATGAGAACGGCTTGGAAATATGTAAATGCCTTGTTGGAATTTGAGCAGAAAAGCCTTTTTCCATTTCCTTTGATCTCAGGAAGGAGGGCATGGCCATTATGCCAGTCAGAGAGCTGTGACAAATGCCATGCACACACACATAGGCAGCTCGAGTGGACAGGGAAAAATGACAGGAAGGCAAAGGGCTAAGCACAATAGATGAACAGACTGAGAGAGATGGAGTGATTGTCAGAACCACTGAAAACAAATGGTGCCTTTAATCCGGAGGCACCGACGGAGTGACGGGCCTTTCTGACAGGATGGGAGAGCCAGATCCACTCCGGCAGACAGGAGAGGGTGGAAACAAAAGGATTTAATATGAAAGGGGAGGTTTTGCGGGGCAGATGGGGGACGCCGTCATGATGTTGAGAGTACGACAGGATGAGACTGTGCATAAACGTCAGGTTCGCGTTAGTATTTGTAGGTACTTGTACCCAAAGTGAAGTTCTATTAGTGGGAATGAACTGGTTTTGCTGGACATGAAATGACGACACAGCAGTACCAAAGTTGTTTATTGTAATGGTTGTTTTAATATTGAGTATGTCTAACAATATGTAAAGTTATTAACATTACATGAGCAGAAAAGTTTGATTTCTACATTCACATTTAAATTAAGTTCAATCAACTTGGATGTTTAAGTCATTTCAACTTAAATGACATTAAACTGACTTAAAAATTAGTTGAATTTTGTATAACTTATAATAAAGTTGAAAATCGCTTGTAAAAAGCAATGTAAAAACATATGTTGTCATAGTTTATTGATCATATAATCTATTACAGTGTTGACTTGGTGCGGTTTTCAACATGAAAAACCCATTATGTTTAACCCAGGCTCTATTATTTTGTCATTTTGTTCACGTTTTTGTAGGGTGTTGCAAAACCCGTTCGATATCAGTTTGACTCTGTTTTCTTTTACCAATGGCAGATAATTTTGCGCAAAATACCGTTCGATTAGATGCATGTCGATTTGATGCTTTGACGCCAACAACAAAAAATACGGAATTCCACTCACAAGTTGAAAAACGAAATGTGCAATAAAGGGATTCGTAAAAATGTGTAAGATCTCCCATATGTTGATATTATATGCATTAGTGTCTAACCAAAAAAAAAAAAAAAAATGTAAACAATATAATGAGCGCCCCCTAGAGTCAATTATGGAAAATTCTACTTGGTGGATTTAAATATCGGCGATAACAAATAGGCCTATGTAAGTCCATTTATGCATTTAAATTCTTTTTTTATATATATTATGAATTAGCCAGGCATTGTTGAAGAATTTCACCAGAACCTTTCCCAGATTACTTCATCACAATATCCACTACCGAATATTCTTGTTGTTTTTATTTTAGTATTGGGAAGTGATGCTTTGACATGAGCATTGGTGAAAGGTGATATGGGAGAGGATGTTATCAGTGGGTTTGTGGGACCCGTCAGGGATGTGTGGAGAGGCCTGCTGCTCAGCAGCGCTATTAATAGAAATCTGTGGCATTTCCGAAAATAGGTTAAGCTGCCACTGCTGGCATCACTGCTCGTATGCCAGCCATCCTCTGAAGACAGAAAGAGAGGGAGAGGAGGAGAAACAGATGTAGCCTACTGAGGAAGTGTCTTTGTTCCGCTGTACCCTTCTTGCACTCAGTGCAGCATCAGAGTTTTCTGGCTGAGGACTTCCCAGCATGCCGCAAGACACAGTGTCACCCCTCGATATTTCTAATTCACAACACAAACGCTGATCTAGACCTATTTGAGTCTTACCATGACAAACAACTCTTGCATAATGTATTAGGAAGCCACTTTATTCAGTATGCATATGCATTTTCCATATCCACAGTTGCTACAGTGCAAAATTTTCCACTATTTATACTGTTGCTGATTTTGTTTCCATCAAATTTTTCAGAACTGCTATAAATTTCCAGTGTGCAAGCAAGGCATCATTTCCCACAAAGACTTTTAACTTTAATTCATAAGCTGAATATTGCCAACTATGTGCATATAGTTTTGCTCTAGTACTTGGAGGTTGAGCACATTTAAAGGTGGCAGGCTTAATTAAGGTTTACAGGTTACGCTAACGCACCGCTTATATTACAATACTCATTACAAAGTAATTAGGCGAGGGCAGGGACAATATTGTTGTCTGGACAGTGACTAAGAGAGAGGTTCGGTGGAAATCAAGCCCATATGCGTTTTTTCACGGGAGGCGGTCAACGCATTAAGGTGTTTTACATGATACGCGCTAACTGCGAGTGACACTGAAAGCGACACCGCTTGCCGAAAGATTTCACAAAAGAAACATTCACGTGTTGTCATGCACGATTGCAAGTGCCACATTGCGCACACATTTGGATAAATTACCCTTTTTAGTTAATATGATCTTGGCGCCATTGTACTGTGGCTGCCGTCGCATCATCCAAGTGAATGCTGCACACTGGTGGTGGTTGAGGAGAGACCCCGACATGATTGTAAAAGCGCTTTGGCTGTACAGTAGTACATCTGAAACGCGCTATATAAATGCCTCATTCATTCACACTTTGATAAATACGAATGAATACAAATATAGACAATACAATTCAATAAATTGTGATGCATCACAATATTACAAAACCTTTTTTTCCTGTGTTTTTTCCTCTTGCTCTCAACATGAGAAATGTTGTTTCTTAAAGGGATGGTTTGGAGTAAAATCAACTTAGGGTCCTTTGCACCATGACCTCGAGCCAAACACCCCGCCAGAAGCCTTTTTTCCCTTGGTCGAACATTATTAATGTTAGAGCTTATTTAGATACATCTAAATTTACTGTGCTCATGTTGTCTAGTTTCAGCTTTCCTGTAGCTCAAACAGTATAGCGTTGGCGCTAGCAACGCCAAGGTCATGGGTTTGATTCCCAGGGAAAGCAAGAACTGACCAAATGTAAAATGTGTATCTTGAATGCAATGTAAGTCGCTTTGGATAAAAGCGTCTGCTAAATGTAAATGTAAAAATGTCTTGGATTTTTTAGTCTACTGAAGTTTCTCGGAAAGATATTTTTGCAGTGTTTCGTCAGCAGAACAATCCAATAACATTGAATAACAGTACAACCCACTGAAGAGATGCATGTCCATCCCTCACAGCCTCGCTTTCATGCCCATTAAAAATCAAAGATGGCACTGCTGTGAATAAGGTCTAATAACCATTTAATCTGCAGAATCTCTTACACATCATAATGCAAATGTGATTCAAAACGCCATTGATTCAGTCGCAATTCATTTATAATATCGCAGAAAATGACTTAGAAATCACTTTTGGTAACTCCAGACAAATACAAAAAGAAGTGAAGGCAAAATTACAGTATGTTGTTGTTATAACAAAATAAGACTGACAAGGCTCCTTACGCAATATTGTAATTGAATCTTGACTGAAACCGAACCAAATGCAAAAGTGAATCTGTTTCATTTTGCATTTTTAAACTTTAGACGGTTTGTAAGGCATATGAATGCAAAAAAAAAACATAAAAACAATCTAAAGTATCTATACAATATAGTGAGAAAACGTCTATATATCTACACTGTGTGGAATACTGTATGTCGATGTATGATTGAATCGGCACAGCTTTATTAAAAACAATTTCTTAATAACTGCACAACAGTTTTAAGTTCAGTCCTTTGTTCTCAGAGCTAAACTTGAACGTGTCGGGAACGAGTAGGAGGTGTGAGTGACGGGAGTGTTCGCGAAGTTGCAAAGTGCTCAGGCGAGAGCGTGGAGAATGGGGGCACGGAAGCAGATTTAGCACCAAGACCTTCGCACTTAACAGGCACCTCACAGTTCAGGGCTTGCACACAGTTATGAAGGGGGGCAGGAACAGTGGTGTGATGGCTCGGCTTTTACTATAAAAAAAAAACCTGCGAATGGGGGCTGTCAGGAGCAGAGGGAGGGAGCGGCACCTTCAATTCAGCTTGCTTAATTACTGCTAAGCCTCTCTACCTCCCCATGAAGCTCTAGTCTGCGCCATTCCTCAGACCTGCAGGCCTCATGGGCCTCTGTCTGTGTGATTGCTTATTAGCACGGGGGTTAGATGTCAATTTTGCCCCGGAATAGAGAGAGGCACATTTTTGCTGCTTTTGACTTTTTTTGTTTTAGGTGATTCAGGAGAAATCATTTTAAAATACATCTGAAAGTATGAGACCACTACTGAAAAACATTACATTTTTCATTTTAATTCTAATTAATTCATATATTTCACATAAATGCAATTTTTTTAAACATCAGCATACATTAAGAAATGTAATTACAGTAAAAACAGTTGATTAATGAACTTGAAATAGTGCGGAATATTTTATCTTCATTCTTTAAACGTTTCCAGGTTTAAATGGGTAAAAAAAAAAAATCCCAGATTTTCAATGTTTTGTCAGGTTTTTGAACCACCCTCTATTAATATTCCCATTCAGTGAAGTGTTTTATCAGGAACCTTTCAGCTACATATAGAAAAAGGATTATATGAGCTCAAAATTTTAAGTAAAATCCATTGCCTACTAACTGTCAGCTTCCTTTGTTAATTTTGAAATCGCATTTGATCAAACAATAGAGATTTTTATCAAACAATGCGGTAGATCATTTCCACACTCTGTCCTTAGGGTGCTGCGTCAGCCATTTCCATGGCTGATACTTTTATGTCGAGTTTCAAATAATTTCATCATGCAGCCCAAAATTGCGCGCCTGGTATGCAACAGCATTTGTACGTGTTTGGATTCCAATTGGTGCCTATGGGCTGCAATAACACCATGCATTAAAGTGAAGGGATTATAATTAAAATGCTTCTCTTGCTATCTGTTTTACTGCCACTTTCTCTCTCTCTAATGGACACGTCACACACACTATTCTTTTGCTTATATTAGTGGGGCAACTAATTTACTCTGGATTTTCTTTGTGAATGCCATTTGAATATATCCAATTTGGTTTTTGAGCATTTGCAAGATCAAGTTCGCCACAAATTGAAAATAACCTTGGTGGGAGAATTTGAGACATAATAAAGCTTTGATGTATTTGAAAGCAATGCAGGGTTAGTGGGACTGGTGCAATAATAAATATAAAATAACACAAGTGACTTGCTTGTTTGTTTGTCCAAGTCTTTCTGTGAGACACTGTTTTCATGAAGACATGAACATTACCTGTTCATTACCTTAAGTCACTTCAAGTAATCATATAGTGGGTTTTGATTAATTATTAGCATTTATCCGTTATTATCTGCTGTCTTTTGAGTTAAATTGGCTTCTATTGACCTTAGTGAGAATAGATGGCTCATTTAGTTGGACGCAAATAAAAACAAGTCTGCTAGGGCCTGAACTCCAATCCATACAAACATTTTGTAGTGTTGTGTTCTTGGTTGATGATCATACAGCTGACAAAACATTGAGAACTCTGAAAAACATGGTTTATGAAAAATACAGGTGGCCTACCAAGAAAAGACATCCCAAACTGCCCGCTTTCTCCACCACAATTTTTATGTTCGCATCAAATTAAATGGAAGATAAACTCTAAAATCTGTAGTCAAGGAACAAAAGTTCACTGAGTTTTACAATAAGCTACTATAAAACTCTAAGGATTGTTTGTTTGAGCTCGACCAGTGGTGTGAGTTTGGGGCGGGACTATCTCTTTGTTTGACCAATAGCAGATGGACAGTGGAAACATGTTTGGAATCTTGTTTGAAAACAATAAAAATGTTAGGAATTCTGTTCCGTTGGTTACGTTTTAAACTTCACCTTTAAGGAATAAATACAGTGTTTATTTCTGTGCAGTTGAACATGGGTTAAGAGAGAAAAGGTGACAGAAGGAAGAGACAGCGAGATGACTGCTTAGTAGTTACTTTCACATATACAAAAGTGTGATCCCCGCATTGCAGTGAGTCGGTTATCATGCAAATCTGAGAGTTGCTTTACTGTAAAACCAGTTAGCACTGTTAACGTCACAAAAATGAATGGGCTCAGGGATCTTTTTCCTGCAAAGTCTCCTTTTCTGTGATACTTTCGGCAGAAGGGTTATATAATAGGCTGTGTATATGTGCTTTTTTTTATGAATTCACATCTCTGTCTAGGAACCCGAGAGACTCAAAGTTTCTCTTACTAGTTCTCCAGCACTGTTCGCCTCTCTGCCAGGGTGTCAAGGGTAGTCAGGGCTTATTCCAGCCAGCCGAGAGCCTCGGACAGGGACTGCTGGCTGATCTATGGACTTGCTCACACACACACACAAGCACACATACAGAGAAACACACACGGGCACATCCAGTGTAAAGCGGACTGGACAGGCTCCCCCATGTTAGAAAATAGACTGTCTGTATTTAGCTTGTCTGCAGGGACTCCTCACAGCACCTCTGGCCCTGTCATTGTAAGGGACGCGGAGGCTTTGTTCTGGCTCGTTTTCCTGTGCTGCCGATCAGTGACACTCGATGGAAACACAATGTTGTGGGTAGACTTGAATCTTGAATGAAATAAATCTTGAATGCTTTTTGCTTTGCTCAAATTAAACCAGTCTATCTTCTAATCCTTTTGGTCTGTCTGATTCAAAGCAAACATCTTGGGCCTCTTACCTAAACCCATTTCCCCAGATTTATGTTCCTTCCCTGCTCAGTGTTGGTCAGTGAATAGCTTTCAGAAACCTTCACTTTCACTGTTCCTCGGTGGTGGAAAAATGTTAAGACTGAAACTCATTGCCCTTATATTAGCTAATTGGATAATTAATGCCATTTTGGGATTGTAGTAAAGCCACCTTGTAATTGACACCACTTTCCAATTACTATATTTTCTGGTCACGTTTTTATTTATAATTTGATACATGCTGCGGTTTATATTCCAAAGCAAATTATAATGCAGTTAATGTCAAGCACACAAAGCTTGCGTAATTTTGGATTTGTGCCGAATGAGAGAAATGAGCACAATTTTTATTTGTATAGCTCATTTCCCACATGCCCAGACTTTCAGTTTCACTTTATATACATTTGTTTATGTTTAGTATTTATAATGAATCTTGTTTATAATGAATGCCACTATAATACAATTTGACTGATGCTACTTATCTGTGTATTTATTTCTCTTTCAACGATGCGATTTTGACCCGACTTATAATCAGTTGCGACTTGTTTTCTGAGAAATAAGGTAGTTCTGTAAAGAGTGCAACAACTCGAGAGAAAACAAGAACCTGTGGAATGTGTGACTAACATTACCCTTGTAGTGAATGATACTTTTCTGCACTTAAACTTCTGTTCTAAAGGTCTTTGCACACTGAGTCCGAAATTTTCGCATGCGTTTTTTCGTATTCGTGAATATTCGTGATTCGGTGGCTCTGAATTGTCAAAACACCATTCAAAATGCTTGCTACGGATGCGAAAAACGCAGATAATTGAAACTGATCCTAATTTTTTTATGACGGACGAAAGCTTCGGAGGCAGTGTGGAAGCGTGATTGACATTACGTGAGGTCGTATTTATTTTTTAACGCAAATTTCGGACTCAGTGTGCAAGGGCCTTCATTTGGTAAGGTTCCTGCTGGACACGCCATCTTAAACAGCCTATACTTGTCTTATTTGGTCAGGCTGGGAGACTGTCTTAAGCCAGCCAAGAACAGCAAACCAGCAGCATTTGTATTGTTTTCTTCCTTACTCCATTGCTTCTACTTAAAGTATAATCATTTGTAATTTAAAATCTGCTCTAAATGAATAAATGTAAATGTCATGCTGATGTTTTTGTCCTAATGAGGCTGTTTGGTTACTTCAAATGACTTTGGCCACCCGCCAATATCTGGCAGTATAGAGTTCAAGACCACTGTCTATCCAAGTCATTGAAAGTCTCCTTTCCTCTTTGTCACACAGGCTGCGCGTTCCTCACCTACTGCGCCCGTGAGTCGGCCATCAAAGCCCAGAACGCACTCCACGAACAGAAGACACTGCCGGGGGTAAGTCCACTGCCAGCCTTTCGCCTCACCTCTTTAAGAGGACCACCATGCCAGTCAAAGCTAAAGCTGCATGTTTTAGACAGAGAGTTAAAGCCTTTGGAACAGAAATCAGTCGATAACCCAGCCTTTTAAGATCAAGCTTTGAGCCGTTTCATGGTACTTCTCCCCGGGGACATTTGCAAGCATTGATCCGATGCTTTCAGCACAGGGCTTGGGGATGCAGTGATAGCAAATGTCAATTCATTTGTTCTCTCAATTTTTCCAAACTGCTCCATTTACGCAAAAAGCCAGTGAGTCATTGTTGCCCAGTTGGACAAAAGTATTCCAGATGCACAAAAATAAACATAGCGGGGTGCATCGAGGGTGTTTCCTTTGAGAGTTGTGTGCTTCTGAGTTTTGCTGGCAATTGCGACGACATTCAAAGCACAAAACTCACAAGGAGGTCTGACAGTAGTCTGCACGGCCTTACACAACCATAGTGTATGGTTTGACAATGGCACATTGTTGCCATGCTGCCAGTCCAGACAGACATCTCCTGAAGTAACCTGCAGGAAACTCAGAGAGCAACATATTTGGCATCACAATTGCAATTATGGCAAATTATAGCATGGGATAAATTGATAGAAATTTCTTAGTATTTTAAATGTTTCCTCTTCGCCTCAGTTGGCACGAACTCCACAAGCTTGTGCAAAACATGATGATCCATGTTAGTCATACACTGATCTTACCGAGATTCTAGAGATTTGAAATAGAAATATAATATAATATGTTCAAAGATGTCTAATGCCTGGTACACAATGTATGATTTTGGGCTTTCCCCAGGTGAAACATGACCAGTCGTGGGGATTTCTTTGGTTGTGGCTCCTTAACGGTGTTACTTCGTACAGTGAGAAAGGTTCAAAAACGGCAGTTGTCACGGTCTTGCGACCAAAGATAGCCTGCGATAATTTTCTGGCAGCTTAAAAATGAAAACTTTTCAAAGTGTTTGATTTAGTGCCACGTTGGATTCAGGGCAACTATGTCAAAAAAACACCCACACCCACACACACTTTTACCTCTAATAGAACATTTGAGCCTGAAAGGAGAGAAAAACATATGAAGGAGGGGGCACTCAGAATGTGACACATGTCATCCAGACCTGTTGAGAATACATCTCACGGTGGGGTGAGAGAAACACGCGCGCACATGCACACAGACTTGCTGCATGTGTGACATCATTGCATCAGCTTCACTTACCAGTGTTGTCATCCCCTGAGACAACTGCGAATAAGGTAGTAGGCGTTTGTTGAAGAGTCTGAGAACTAGAGGCATGTTTTTATGTTTGCCTGCTAGGAATAGGACATGATGGTTGACTC
>JAPMOL011156714.1:0-12516 GCA_029874575.1 Iberochondrostoma lemmingii | reverse complement strand
TTTCTATTTAGTATGAATTAGAAGTAGTGTTGAGTTGTGCTTTAAAGCTCAACTGGCTCTCTTATTCCCCCAGCGGGTGTAATAGCAGTCTGAATCAGCAGAGGGCGCTCAAGCTCCACTCAAACAGTGCACGCGCCCCACCCTTCTCAGATGGTAGTGTGTGTGTCTCATACACAGAGAAAACTGAGCTATTCTTATTCCTCTTCTTCCCTGTCTCTCTTTCACTCTCTGTCGATCTTTAGAATCTGAAATTAATGGTTGGATGACGCAACCACAAGAATACAACGTAATAATCTGTCCAGTCATCATCAGTGATACATCCTCTCTCTCTCTCTTACACACACACACACACACACACTGGACCTCAACTGAGCAGCTACAATACAAGCTAAACTCATCACTGCAAAAAAGAAACATTCTTCAACCAAACCATGAGTTATAATTGAGCATGCATGTCCCCGTCCTATATATTTAATACTGTTGTGCCTGAAATCCCAGATTAAATGAAAATGTAAGCTATACATAAAGATACAAAATGCTTCCATTTAAATATATCAAAATAAAATCAAGATAATGTGTGGAAAAAAACAAACAAAAAAATAACCATTTAATTAACGCAATTTGCCATTTGATTAACTATCACCATTAGACTGAATTTATCTGGACGCCGTGAATGCGAGGAACTGCTGAGAAACTTTAGTTTTCATTTCCCGGCGTGCCTCACTGTGAGAAAAGAAAGAAAGAAAATATACTAGTTATACTAGCTAATTATCCGTCTGGAATATCGTAGATGTCTTCATATTTTTTGATGGAAATTAAATAACATTTGTCAGCGATTATGATTGTTTTCGCCTTAAACAAGCAGAATCCACCGCAACATTCTTCCCTTATCTGACTTCCAGAGCTTCTAGAAACGACTAACCCTAACCGACTTTCGATTCTGAATAAGTCGCATTTGTAAACTAGTTTATTTGTGTCATTAAGTCGCAGTCGTGCTGTATATTTCCCTGCAGAAACAGAACCAGGAGCTGTTCTGACATTTATTTCGATTACATTTGAATTGTTTTAAATAGCCTATTTTAAAATATAAGTAGTATCTTTTAGCTGAAATAATGCCCACTCCGACCTGAAGGTGTGAAGTGTGTGTGATTAAGACAGCATATTTCATTTATGACAAACTTGTGAAATCATTCAGATCTGAATTGATCTTTGTAAATGAGTCAAACCTTTTTAATTAGCAAACGCTTTGATGTGAATCAGAAGAATCAGCTCTAACGAAATGTTGCATTCAGAGAACATATGGATATAAGGATATGTAGGTGAAATCGATTTCTAAAACAATCGTATTCTAAATTAGATTTAAAAAGCGATAGAATGAATGAAACGCAATACTCTTACCATGGTTACACTTTATGTGGCATATATTGTGAATTTAATATAGGATCTTTAGAATGTATTTAGGTTTATTAAATGATTCATGTTATTTAATTTGCCAAAGTTAATAAAATACATTAGAATTATGTTTATATTGTTAATTAGGCTGAATATTTAAGATTTAAGGTTTCTGACCATTAAAATAACGAGTATTTTTGACATCAGGCCATNGAATTATGTTTATATTGTTAATTAGGTTGAATATTTAAGATTTAAGGTTTCTGACCATTAAAATAACGAGTATTTTTGACATCAGGCCATGATGCTGATTTCAGCACTTGACGAACAGACAGCGACTCGTTCAGGGAAACACAACAGAGCGAATGCTCCTAAACTCGTGTAGAGAACACTAGCTTCTCTAAAGCGGCCTTGACTTGCTCTTAAACCGTATAATCGCTCCTTAATTTAAGTAAGAGTGTGTAAAAGCGCGCGCTGCTCCTCATCCTCTTCTTCCTCTTCTCGTGCTTTATAATCTGAGAGTCTGAAGCTGAAGATGGAGATCACAGACACATGATGGCAGCCAGAGCTTAGATGAAAGCAGATGATTTAGAGATGCACGAATGTCAGTGTATGGATAGCTCATAAAGCTCTCGTTGTTTTAGTGTTGCATCTGAACAATAACTGCAGAACTCTTTACTGTAGTGAAAAGTCGCGCGAAACACATTCAATCTATTTATTTTTCATCATTTTAATTTATAAAGTTTCATTTTAATTTATAATAGTATCGCTATTTTAATAACCATTTACTTCATTGCTTCTAGTCAATAACAAGCCATACATGCAAGACGTTTGCCTTTTTGTTAAATAACGTAATGAAAAAAACTATGTTCTATTGATTCATATTAGTACTTTTTTTTTTTTACCTTTGTGGGACTTGAGTTATTCACTTTCGAACTGCTTTTTTGGATATTTTCTGCATCAGAGAACCTTTAGTGGGGAAAAACGAATTGTAATAGCTATGTGTGATATCATTTAATAATATAGCATAATATTAGGCTACTTTTTAACGTCTTGTATGTGGACCTGCATTAAAATCCACCCGGTCACAGTAATGCGTCTCTATAGCACACATGCAAATTATACGCGAAAAGGGAGTATTTACGTGCATATGATACGCAAGGGTTTAGGGTAGTTTTTTTTTTTGCTTTTTCTAAAGTTGCCTACAGATACTGAGTTAAAAAAAAACAAAAAAACAAATGTAATTGCATCAAATTGTCGTTAGTTTAGATGAATTTATTAATAGTATGAGTTGTTTTTTTGTTTTGTTTTTTTTTCATTAGCCTATTGTATGTAGATAGCAAACATATTATGCGCAAAATCGACCTGTGAGATAATAGTTCTGAAAAGATATGCATTTTGAAGTAAAACGAGAATGAAGTTAGTCAGTGTGTTTATAACAGAAGTGACAGTAGCGTCGAAACACTTCAGTCGCGTCGTTTACCGGAGGGGCTCCGTGCTCGTGCTCGTGCTCGTGCTCGCGCGGCTGTCCGAGGTGCTGAACGGGACAAAGCCCTAGGACACATAAAGATCTTTTGCATGAAGACTTTCCGCTGAATGAAGTGGAAACGTTAAAGAGAAAACGGGACAGTATTATTTTCAGCATCATAATCGTTTTATCATCAACAGCATGTCAATGGTACACCTGAAAAACTATGTGCACATGTAGAAATATTTCCTTCTTAAATATAAGCATCCATTACCTACATATAAATAATCTCAAATCCTGGACAAAAAACGTGTTACATTATGCTCACAAAATAGGTGAAAATCATTATAAAATCGGACGGAGAAGACGACATGCAAATAATATAGAAAATAAATACAGTGTTTTGCATCCATTCCCTTTTTCCTCCACAGAATGCGCCAGTCGTAAAACATTATAAAGACTCAATGAACTACAAGGGGAATGTGGTCTATGCTTATCTAGGACGTCAATACGCTTTAACACTATACAATCTGAGCCACAAAAACACAGCTGTAGAAAGACACACAAAACGTTTACGTATTCCTGTCAACAGTGAAGTATGTACTTGTGCCATTTTGAAGAACAATTCGCCTTAGATTAATAGTAAATGTGTAGATGGATGTTTGCAGAGCCCCTGGCTCTAAGGCTTGGCAAATGTATAGGTAAAAATATAGAACAGAGTGGATTCTGTAATACAGACATGGAACTTGCGCTTGAGTCAATGTAAACAAATAATTATGGCGCCGAGATATAATGACATGTGTAATGACATTGAATAATGACATTGTATCTTCGTAAGTCATTGGTGAGTGTTCTTTGCAGCGGGAGCGCGCATCGCAGTCTCTCGTTTACTTGTGTTGACCACAGCCAAAACACAACAGTCCGGATAAGGTCACAATGTTAACATAATGTGTATGATATTATTAATATTATTATTATTATTATTATCATCCATCTTGTGGTGTAAACCGAAAGTAGTCGGGTGGCGTCTCTTCTTTCTTCAGCAGGACTGACTCTCTCTCTCTCTCTCTCTCTCTCTCTCTCTCTCTCTCTCTCTCTCTCTCTCTCTCTCCTTCTTTTGGCATTTCCCCACAGTCACTCGAGTAAACTCTTGTTGGTTTGTTGAATCTCGCGCTCGTCGCTACCTCTGACTCAGAACATGCTGGTCTTTACTAAAGTGGCTTTGGCTCCGTTCTGTCTTTGTAATGTGGACAGAACGCTGGCGAACGGTCCGCCCAGAGAGTCCGGAATTGAGGTGATGGTTCCCGGGGCTGAAGCCCAACCTTGACTCGGTGCAGTGACTCCCATTCCGGCCACTGCCGTCTTCCCCTGCTCCACTGGGCCGTTCCCCGAGCCGCTCACCTGTCCGCCGCTGGGGCTCGGCCCCCCACAGTTGGAGGACGGGTTCGGGTTAGGCCCGGGCCCGCCAGTGCTGTCAGGATCGGTGGCCTTGGCCTCTTTGCTGTCCTCCTCTCGCGAGTCCTTCTTCGCGGACCCGTTCTTGGCAGCGGCTGCTGCTGCCGCGGCCGCGCGCTCCTGCTTGCGGAATTTGGCGCGCCTGTTCTGGAACCACACCTGTGGAAAAGCGCGCGCGTTATATCATCGCACTTGCATACATATTGGTATTATTTAATATGAATGCTCTTAATAATAATAATATAGAAAATACGTCTAATAGCCGTCCAAACACAGCTCAGACATCCGGGCTAAAACAAGGCTGAATATGGGACGGCTAAAACATCGCCCAAGAATAGACTAGTAATCAATTAGATAAAGAAATGAAATGTAATCACTGTTGACTTTGCTTACATGATGGAATATCATACATCCACAAGTTATTTTGGCAAAAACAGCATTAACCAAATTCAAGGTTATTTTGTCTAGAAGTGTGTTACTCACAGCCGGGTCTATAGTTGACCTAGTGAAATGACGGCTATTGCTTGCTGGGTATTATATTATTGCACTTAATTTTATATTTACACTGGGAAGTGCTACATCATTTTCAGCCCAAGAATAAAAAACAGTTTCTCTTGTCACACAATAAGAGTTTGCTTGTAATGTGTTCTGCTGTGGATAGTGAATGCGTGTAGGGGTGTGTTCTGCTGTAAATGCGTGTAGAGATGTGTTAATCTGCGGATGTAATAAATGCGTGTAGGGAAGTGTAGTGAATGCGAGTATAGGGTCTCCCACCTGCACCCGAGCCTCGGTGAGGTCGATCTTCAGCGCCAGCTCCTCTCGCGTGTAAATGTCCGGGTAGTGCGTCTCGGCGAACACGCGCTCGAGCTCTTTGAGTTGCGCGCTGGTGAACGTGGTGCGAATGCGCCTCTGCTTTCGCTTCTCGTTCAATCCCCCGTGGTCCGTGAACAGCTTGTAGGGAACTGTCGAAGAACACACGAGTTAAGTCAACCGCGCACCTAGAAAATGTACCCTAAAATGTCATGTTGATGTAAAGCACACCACTTGTTGATTCTAATGGCAAGAAACGAAAACGAAATAATTCAAATAAAGTTTCTAAACTAGGTGTATTCAGTGGTTATGCTTGTAGGATAAGATCAAATCGTGATAAAAGATAAGGTTATGGAAAATCCCGAGTCGCATGTAATCCTGTTATCCGCGAAATGCTGTTAATTGAATGTTATTGGAGACTGCGTTGGAAACTTGTCATAAATGCTGCTATTGTTGCTAGTGCAACTTCAATTCACTGTCAATAATGAGCTTAAGTCGCTGGTTATTTCATTATTTTCGAAGGTTTATGTCTCATCGCAAAGTAAATAAATTATGCCTATCATTTTGGCAGCTTAAGATAATTTTGTTGGCGGTTAGGGTGTGACTGGGATAGTGTAACCCCGTAACTGAATTACCTCTTGCCTGCAATCGCTTCTAACGTGATAAATTCTTTCATTTGTGTAAGCAAATTTCGTTTGGTAAATACTAAACACATTTCCATTTTCCAAAGCAATCAGGGCGCTTATATACGGCGTGTGTCGGCTTACCTGCGGCGTACGGGCTGCTCTGGTGGTCCCGCAGGGTGCCGAGGCTGCAGGAGCCCGGGGTGAGCGACGGGCACCCCGAGGTGGCCCCGAACGTCGTCCTGATGGGATTGTACTGAAAGCCACTGGCTTGGCTGCAGGAGCTGAAGTCCGCGTAGGCTGAAGCCAGGCTCGACGTGTCCATCCCGGCCATACACGACTCGTAGGCAGAGGAATTGAGGTAAGAATACTCCATTTTATACATTGAAAAGGCTCAGTGGAGAAGGAAAGCTGCACTCCCAAGGAAAAAGACACACAAATTGGATTAAAATGGCGAGGAGCACATGAAAACCCGAAGCGCGCACGGAGTTGGGGAGCTCAGCTCGTGACGGCTGAATTTTGACTGGTTTGAAGGAGGCTCGTGCCGTGGGTAGATGTGCACTGCTCGGCGCCTGCTCAAAAACTGCCCTCCTTTATAGGAGCTGAGCCTTGTTTTATGAAAAGCCTCCCAAGGAGCCGCCTAGCCCCAGGTCTCTAGAGCATATAGTCCTCATAATAAACTTGGCTCTTTCCGCTTGGACAATAGCACGGCGTTTGGGTCTTATTGCTAGCGCTTTTTTACATGACAATAACTCATCAGTCTATTGGGCTGGCACTGGGGGATCGGGCTGTCCAACCTCCCTATCATTGATCCCCTGCATCTCTAATTAGAATTTAATACCCCGCCATTACGCGCCAGCCCAGCCCTCGCGCTCAAACCGCCATCTTGCCCTTTAATTCAATCACACCACTTGGAAATAATGAAAGTTGGGTGACGATTCTCCCTGATCCAATTTTCCCCAAGCTTTTAAGCCTTTAAACCGGTGGTATACCTTGGGCTGAATTTTCGATAGTATTTCCCCGTCTCCTTTAACTTTTTCATCTCTCGTTTTCTCGTTTCTTTTATACTCGGCACTGCCTCGCTGGTTTTCAGGAGCCGAGACTGTTGTGGTTGTACATGCCTAATTTAGTGGGATACTTATATAAGCGATGTCATTCTGAAGAATGTTGACGGAAATCAATGACTGCTGAAAGCAAATGTTCGCCGTGATGCTTTAATAATAGCACAACAACAACAACAACAACAATAATTTCACGCAATGTGCGGCTGTCCGTGTTACCGTGCAATTATGCATTTAGATACTGTGTAATAACTACATACTATAGGGTTGGGTTAGTTGCATGCAATTATGCATACTTTTTCAGTTAGTACTACAGTAACTACATGTAACGTGTAACAAGGACACTGTAAAATTAAAGTTTGCATGTCAATCTATTCGGATACCTTATAATAAAGGTATTCAGTCAAATAGGTGAATATAATAAAATAGACATGCAATAGATTTACTTGCAAACACGGCTTTAAAGGTTATGTTTGTAACCACATGTAAGGATATTTCATTTCTAAATTAAACTGAACTAAGTTGCTGGTTTATTTGCTGCAGTTTCACCTAATTTATAAATGCTTCTGCAATATATATATTTTTATAAATCGTTTTATTCGCGTGATTGTTGTTTAAGGGCAAGTGCAAATTCACCAAATAGCTTAATCATCAAGCCTCTTGTCTCGCCAAATTGCTTTAGAACATAAGTGTAATTGTAACTAGCTGATACCATGATATATTTAAATCACGCGCAATGTTAACGGAGGACTGCACAGATGTTTGAATTAATTGTAATTAATACATAACACAATTCCGGTGAGAATTATTTCTTAGCTGTGGTTATCCAAACAGTCATTGATTACAAGTCATATGACGGACTTTATATATGAAATGCAGTCAAAATAATTGCGTTTCTCAGAGTAAAAAACAATATTCAAGGCTCCAGTGTGTAAGGCATAAGCAGAAACAAACGCCTCATATTTAAAATATCAAACATATATAAATCAAGTGTCAATTCATAAAACAAAGGATAAGCACAACACCTTTAGCGTTTAACAGAAACAGGACCGATGCACCTGTGGTTGAGCTCACAAACACACGCTTGTGTCAAAATGCAGCAGAGGGATAAAAGCGATTAATAATATTTATGAGGTCACACGAATGAAAGCATCACGCGTTTCGAGTTTGATTTTCCACCATTTCTGCACCGTTTAAATTCTCTGTCTTTTTTCTTTTTTTTCGGTCTTTTTATTGTGAGAAAGATAAATGACGGCTAAAAAGTCCAGTCTCTCTTGATACATCCCGGCCCCCCTATTATGTTAATTTTTTCTTTCTACACGCGAGTTGTGACTAAAAGATGTAGCAAATTGATAATTTGATTATTGCAACCAAAGACCAACTGGTCCACCGTCCTCCCTCCACGCGCCTCGAGAGGAAAACGAAGGGATTAATCTAATAACACACAAAGGCCCGAGAAAAGTCCTTTCTGATATTTTGCCGAGGCAAATACAATTATAGCTTTAGCCATCCGTTTCCCCCATTCAAACATCTCTTTATTCGCTGATCTGTGCTCCACCAGCCGCCGAAACGCCCATCTTTTATATTTTCAACATCTCCTTTCATTCTATCAACTGGTCCTGCGATCTGTTGGGCGGACTGAAATGTCAGCGATAAACCTTTGATATCACGCTTTGAATGCGCGAGCTTAAAGAACACATGTACGCGGCGCGCGCGTTTCTCTCGAGATCCACTTGACCATAATCTGTCATAAATCAGTTAAAACAGCGTGTAAGCCTTCCAAATGAAGCCCTTTTCTAACAGCAAACCGTAAAACTGTACGTTATTAGTGATTAACAGTGCGATAATGGTTCAGTAGCCGCAATTTAGAAGTTAATTTGTGATTTAAGGACTTATAAATAACAGCGTCCATATGGCTTCACTTAAATAAATCAAAGCGCTCCGAAGGTCCTAAATCTCTGGTGGAAGTGTGTGACAATAGAGCCGTGAGTTCGGGCTCGGTGGAGACTCTGTGCGGGAGGAATGCGGGTCACAAAGGGACAAAACAAAATGCCTTTGTGTGTGGATGGATAAGACGAATCAGTCCCAGAAGAAGAATAGAAAACAGAGGAGTGAATAAGAGGGGAGGACAGAGGGGTGGGACTGCTGTCAGATCCAACATCACATCTCACTTAATGTGAAGGAAATCCTCGGATTATCAGACGGGGAATTAATATGTGCATTCAAAGGTTATGCTGCGCGCGCTGGAATGCTACTTTCAGCAGGCCTGGTTTATTTTTCCGATTGAATTTTGAGCGTTGAATTTTATTTCACTTTTATATATATATAAAAAAATGCATTCAGCTGGATTTCTTTTCAAATATATTAAGCAAACTTGGTTTATTTTCGGATCAAACTATTTATTTATTTAAATTAATTACCCATCGTTAAATAAGTGTTATGCCCATTATTTTCCTAAACACCTGTAAATTACAGATCGATCTCCACCAAGGCAATAGGCCTAAAAATAATAAAACATTTCTTTCTCTAACTGTTCGAATTTCTAATTGCGTATTCGCACAAATATAAAATACCAGTCAAATGTGATTTTATTATATTTTACAATAAATTAAAGAACATATGCGCGTGAAGAGCGCGCGGCGGGATGCAGTTGTTGAATATTTAGCGACGCAGCGGGTTTTTCTGTTTCGCATTAAATCACGCTTCTCATCGATGACAGGCTAATGGTGAGTAACCATTCATTAAACGCAGCACTGATATAAACATAATAAAATATAGGCTTCCAAAAAATGTTTTACCGATCCAGCTGAAATTATTTATTATTATTATTATTTAATTTAAATTTTTTTTTAAAGAGTAATCTATATTGACAAGTAGAGATCCGACACTTGCCTTCTGGAGAATAGGCCCCGGAACCCCGGTTCTGTCTGCGGTCCACAGGCGGAGTGTGTCCGGGATGCCTCTCTCATCTCACGGTCTTCCCGAGTGACCGCGCTGATGTCTGGCCTTCAGAGCAGAGGATTAGCATAGAAATCTTATTCTGCGGGGACAGTATTAGCAAACATATTAGCCTCTCTAACGCGACTCTGGCCCCGCCGAGATCCTGCGCTCGGAATCAATTACGAAATTACTCCAACCTCTAAGTCGACATTAACGGGAGAAGAAATGCCATCGACCGGACCCAAATAAGATTTCGCAAAGATGTGATTATTTAATCTCTTGCCAGTGTTTAAGAATTTGATTCATAAAATTGTCTAAAATGAGATGGAATTAAATTCTTATCGGAGTCCCTGTCATCGTTTCATCCCGTGCTGTACGGCTGGTTTAACAGTGACCCGGACCCGGGACTGTCCGGTGAAGATGCTCACCTGGGCTCACCAGTGCTCAACCTTACATGTGTGCATTGTTGATGCGGCATGTGTCATGCTTTAAATGCACGCTAAATGATCACCACTTTTAACAGACTGAAGTTGTAAAAATCTGTACAATTTTTGGTAACACTTTCTTTTATAGTGTCATTGTTACATGTATATTAGGCTTCTTGTGCATAATCACATGCAACTAACCCTAAACCAAAACCTAATCCAACATGTAGTAAATTATAATGACTCAGTAGCCTACTTAAATACACAATGACACAATGACACCTTAAAATATAGTGTAACCTTATAGTAAGTACTATGTAGTTGCGTAATATTACTCAGACTTATAATTACACTGTATGGGGCACCTTAAAATAAAGTGTAACCCTGCTTTATTTCATCGCTTCTGCTCAGTTTAAGTGCCTCTTGTTCAGGAGGAATAGCTGTTTATTTTACCGTGGCTTGAGAAGGCCGGCGGGGTCATTCGTACAAACGCGTGAGAGGTCCATATTTTATTTAACACACTGGCATTGTTGTCCACATTAAGCAATTGACAAAGATTAGCCTCGATGTCATAAATCAGCCGGCAGGTTGAATGGAGTGGTCGGGTCAGTGTCATTATCCGAGCCCGTCTCCACGAGGCTCTCGGGCCCCTGAAGGCATGTGGGGCTCTGGGGCCCTCAGGACCCGCTGGAGGAAGATCCCCGATAAATGCTCAATCACACACGCATTAGCGCCAGACAGCGGCCTATTGTGTGCGGGGAAGCTTTACTGGAATTAAGCGATTAATGACCAGCTACATCCAGAATGATGGAGTGTTTTTTAATGTTTAAACAAATCTCTATGGGGCTCCTCAAGTTGAACAGCAGATATACTGTACAAGCCACGCCAACCAATCAGCTATCAGATGCTGAATGTGCCGTTTCTGTATATTCTACGATAGTTCTTTAGCCACGACACTTTCGGTCACACTTTATTTTAAGGTGTCATTGTTAGCCCAACTATTTCTAATACAACACTCGTCTAAATAGATTATGCAAAAATAACCGACTAATTTTTCGCTATCGTACACAGTAACCGTAGATGTGTGTGTGTGTGTGTGTGTGTGTGGACAGGCAGTCACACTGTCTCGCAGTCACTGATACACACTGTGTCTCTCATTGGGAACAATGGCCGGCATTCTTCTGTCTCCATACATGTCAATAAATCATATGTGACCCGCGTCATATTTTTTGAGTTTTGCATTTGTCTAGTAATGGACGAAATGTTTTTGATGAATGAAAACGGATATTAAGGGTCGCAGAAGCAGCGATCGTGAACGTTTGAACCCACGGACGGCCTGGCAGAGCTTTCCTCCTCTTTTCTCTCTGTTATAAAATCCTTATTGCATTTCTCCATGATCTCGAGACATTATCCGGACGCGCGATCCCACAAGTGAATGTCTGAACACTCCTCTCTCAGTTCACCTGTTTCATCATGTTCTCAGGAGCCACGCTTTAAAAAAAAAACCTGGGTTTGTTTCGCGAGTTTGTTAGATCAACAGTCTCGAGCCTCATTAGCGTCATGCGCGCGCTGATGGTGATGATGAACTGTGCGCGTGCACAGATGAGAATGAGTAGTGTGTGAGGTGAGGAAAAGCTGTGGGACTCGACACACACTTATTTAATGCGGTTAATGCGATGGCTCTGCCGGGAGAGCTGATGAATCACTGCACTCTCTACACCTGCTGTTACACCGGATTTTATTTTCCACATTAATAGCTTTATTTATAAAAAAACATAAAGCATACATTTATAAATATATATATACTTTATGGGACTAATTCTAAAGAACTAGTTGTCTGTTATAACACTGTAACCTGTTGACATAAATCTTATGTGACAGTGGCTTCGGGTGATTATTCACGTAATCAAATCTTCCTACATTTCATCTAGTAATTTTAACAGTAAAAGCAATGTTTTTTTCATACTTTTAATTTCATAGTGTATCATTATTAAACGGATTGGTAACACTTTACAATAAGTTTACAATTATAATATTGTATTAACTAACATGAACTAAGAATGAATAATACATTTGTTACTGTATTTATTCATCTTTGTTAATGTTAGTTAATAAAAATCCAGCTGTTCATTGTTTGTTCACGTTACTTCATAGTGCATTAACTAATGTTAACAAATACAACTTTTTAGCGCAATTTTCCACCGGACAAAATTGCGCTTGTTAACTCGTGATTTCTGTTCTGTCTGTGCGCACCAATTTTGCACTTCTATCTACTCCTCAACCAGACCACCTAGAGACTTCGGCATTATGTTAAGGAAGGTCTAATCTCGGGAACGCACAAA
>JAPMOL011156678.1:0-21175 GCA_029874575.1 Iberochondrostoma lemmingii | reverse complement strand
TTTTGGAACTCGTGTTCTCTTTGAGATGGGGTACCAGTACCACGGCCAGACGTCTACAGAAACAACAAAGAGACGTTAAAGCCATAGAAAACATAGCTGAACCACACACAGACAACCACACAAATTTTCGATGCAAGATGGAGAGGGTGCAAAACAAAGACAAAGTTGCTATGGGACAAGAGCAGACACTCCGGGTCTGGAAAGGCAAAGTCACAAGCGCAAAGCCAACACTGCTATAGGGCGGACAACTGGAAGCTTTGTGCTAGCACTTCAGTGGGAACTCCTATGCGTCAAGTACCTTTCGAGCTTTCACTTTGCTTTTCATTGTCTGCTCTTTGTCATGAAAGACGGTGAAGTCTGATTCTACAGGCCGAAGAATATCCAAGACGTCAAGTTTACTTCCAACAACATCAGCGTTCAGCGCCTTAGTGGAGGAACCTTTAACATCCTCACTTAAAATAGGGTCCACATCTTCCACAGGTATGAAGGACATGGTCTCCTCCATTGTTGGTTCTTCAGGCATCAGTTTGGCATCAAATGTGGTTGAACTGCTGAGCGGCGTTTCTTCTTCCTCAACCTCTTTAGGGCCTGCAGAAGTTTTCAAATGTCGTGGATCACCTTCAGATTTTAAAGACTCTGTGATCTCAATATGTTGTTCTTCAGGATCTTGTTCCTTATCTCTATCTTGTGGATCATCCTCCAGTTGTACATTTGAAGTCTCTGGCTCTGTGCGAGTCCAACTGTTGTCCAACATTTGTTCTGCATTTGTATTTCCATTATCAGTTGGTTTATCTTCCAGCTGATCTTCTTCCAAAGCCTTTTCTTGATGTGTCAGCCCTGACTTTATCTCTTCTGTCTCTCTGTTAGTCTTCAGTTCTTCCTGTGCATGTTCCGAAACTACTATATCTTGTCCTCCTTGAGCCTCATCTGGTTGGTTTTTTTCTTTCTCAACAGATTCCTCTTTTTCGATTTCATTCACATCTTCTGGTTCCAAATCAACAACACAATTTTCCTTGTTCTGTTCATCTCGACTCACTTCTGCTGCACTTGTGTAGAAAGTTTGAACTTTAGAAAACTTTTCAATTTCAGTTGATCCAGGGATTGTGTCATTTAATAATGGAGAGTGAGTTTGCTCAGCTTCACTGATATCAAAAGCCATAGAACAAACTTTTGGTGAAGAACTGAGCTTAGATTGTGATGCCAGATGATTGTCCTTCATTGATGTAATAGAGGTATGGAGAAGGAAACGGGTTTGAGAGGAAGCATGAGAGTGATATCAGTGGAGCGAAATTCATGAAAAAGTGTTAAAAGACGGCAAGATGGAAAGTGTTGCACCTACAGATGGTCTGGATGGAGACTCTTTGGATTGCTGACTTTCCAGGGAGTGAATCCTCTCCTCAAGATATCGGTTCCTGATGGTAATATCCTCCATTGCAGCATCACGGGGTAAAGCCTGCTGCTGCCTTCATAACCAAGCACACATATAAAACATTCATCAAGACAACATCCAACAAAAATTGCACATACTGCTTTGATACAAAGGGGCACGATTTGGAACACACTTTATGGCTTTGATTTGCTGCTCCAGTTCAGCGTTTCTTTTATGTAGTTCCCCAATCTCTCTGTCAGCTTCAAGGGTCCGTGCACCAACGACCTGATCTGCGGTCACTCCTCTGCCCTTTAGTTTCCTCTGCAGACCCAACTTCTCCTGCTCCAACCTTCATGAACATCAGCCAACATAAACATGTGGAAATCTTCAACTTTGGTTCTTGCTTTTAATAAATGGTAAAGTTAAGCTTACATCTATTGCATAAATGTAGGTCATATTTATTTATTCCATCCATTGTGGATGGATTAGTGTCATGGCACAGACCTGCTGTAAAGTTCCTTAATCGTTGATAATTGTTTAGACAGAGAATCCACTTCTTTCTCCTTCTCCTTGAGAACATTCCGCACTTTCTCCACCCTGGCCTGCCACTTTTTACCTTCCTCCCACCTCACAATTTCATCTTTAGAAGACTGCAAATATAGAAATAATTTACAAGATTCATATATGATTAATATGTCAATAAATCACCAAGGATTACATATGATGATTTAAATATAATAGATTTTTTCAAATATAACCAGTTTTCGTCAGAAAGCTAGACTGTGACCACAAAATCTTAAATTATATGTGGGTGTGAAAGAATAAGAGCTCAAACAAACATGTAACATCAAATAAAATACAGTAGTCAACATTTGAAGTGGATAAAAAAATAGTTAATCAAAGTTGTCCTAAGACAAGAATGGGTATTGTTCAAAATTCATGTATAACTTTGATGATGAAAGGTTTTGATCCACTTCAAATTTTGACTACTGTCTTTACCATTGAAAGATGTAAAGGTTTCTTTAGGATTCTTCCACTTATTTCTCTGCAATTAATTACTCTTCAACTGCCTAACTGTATTTTTTCCCTACAGTAAATGCAGTTCTAGTTCACCTTGTCCTCCTTCAGTACGCTCCTCTTGTCTGCAGGGTCTGAGATATACTTCCTGTCCAGCTCCTGCTCTAACTTACGGATCTTCTTCTGAAGAGCCTCTACTGTGGGTCCATCACTCTCAGCCTGAGCCTGCACACATACACACACACACACATCATCGGCTCTGATATACAGTCGTGGAAAAAGTCACATTTATTTATTATTTTAGACTCTCATTTAATTCTTACTCTGACAATTGTATTTTCTTTCTCTCCTTTCAGTTGTATGTAAGACTTTTAAATGTTTTTGACATAAGGCTGCATTTATTTGATCAAAAATACAGTAAAACAGTAATACTGTGAAATATTATTATAATCTAAAATAACAGTTTTCTAATTTAATGCATTTCAAAATGTAATTTATTCCTGTGATGGCAAAGCTGAATTTTCAGGATCATTATCTGATCAAATTGTCTTTGTTGTATTGTTTTGGTTGTTTGTTGTTGTTTCCTTGCCTTCCTACTATGTTAAGCGACCTTGGGTTTGAGAAAGGCGCTATATAAAATAAACGTATTATTATTATTTCAGTCTTCAGTAATATTTTCAAAGAGACCGTTGACAGTAGCCATTGACTTCCATAGTATTTTGTATAGTTCCATAGTATCAACTGTATGGTTATCTACATTCTTTAAAATATCTTCTTTTGTGTTCAACAGAAGAAAGAAACTCAAACAGATTTGGAACAACATGACAGCGAGTAAATGATGACAGAATTTACATTTTTTGGTGAACTATCCCTTTAAGCACTTTGTAAACAGTTGAAAGGTACTATATAAATAAAGTTTTAAAAAGTTGTGAGGACCATGATTACACATACAAATAAAGCCCCCGTTATTTTTCTTCCCAAGGACCACAGACTCTGATAGGATTAAAAGCGAGGAGCAACACAATGGTGTCTAGACATATTCACTGCTGTCAAAGAAGTGCTCTGTTCAACCAGACATTGAGTAGAAGCTCTTCATTTGCAGAGAAAAGAGGGCCAATGACTCACTGTCCAAGTGCTTTGAGCTGCTGGTAGGATTACTCAAGATCAGAGAGACAGGAATTTTGTGACCGCAAACATTTATGGTACAAGTGAACAAGGGTAAAGAACCTTTCTGGATTAGAAAAACATGCAGTCTGACCTGTAGGCCGCTGCTGAGCCTTTGGACCTTCTTCTTCTGCTCATTCAGCTGATCTTCCAGAGCATCTTTCTCACTTTGCAGCTTGTTATGTGATTTTTGGCTCCTCTGAAGATCCATGTTCAAGTTCTCCAGCTCCTCTCTCAGCGAGTTTTCTCTGGCTTTTGCCGCTCGTACACCATCCTTAGCCAGCTGGAGCTCCTCATTAAGGTCCCTCACACATGCCTAATGAGGAACAGGGGGATAAATAATTGCTTGGTTAGGGTTGGGGTACAATTCAGTGTCTTCAAATTTTAAGGGTGTCTTAAAAACCAGAAAGTTGAAAGTTTGTTGGTTGCTCCCATCAATTAACTGTCCTATGGCACATTTTTTTAACTTGATTGACAAATGATAAGGATGCCCATTTCCGCCACAGTTTAGTAAAATAAGAAACTTTCTCATAATAATGACTGAACATCTCATAATAATGACTTAACATCTCATAATAATGACTTGGCTCATAATAATGAGAAACTTTCTCATAATGACTTAACAGCTCATAGTAATGAGAAGCTTTCTCATAATAATGACTTAACAGCTCATAATAATGAGAAACTTTCTCATAAAAGTGACTTAATATTTCATAATAATGAAAAACTCTCGTAAAAATGAGATATTTTCTTTTAAAGAAATTGCTTTTTAAGGACTACAACAAACGGCTGGTAGGGACTACACAACATTCCTCCCGGGTGAGTGACATCACTAACCCAAAAATTGACATAAACCCCGCCCCCGGAAAGAGATTTATAGATTATCAAGACAGAATATGCTAATCAATGACTAGAAGATCACTACACATAAGCTACATAAATTCATCAGCTAACCATTCAGAAATGTTGTCTACATGTTGTCACTACTTCTTGAGTCTCTCTATCTTTCTGACTCCGGTTTGAACATAAAAGGCTAAAAGTTTTTTACATTTCCAGTGCATGTCTGTGCGAGGTAAAAGGACACAAGTTGTTGTAGCTCCGCCCCCTGTGCCGGGAGCAGCAGCTCATTTGCATTGACACAAAAAAGGTGCATTTTTGTTCACCCTCAAAAAGTGACAACTTTAACATGCTATATAAAAATATCTGTGGGGTATTTTGAGCTAAAACTTCACATACATACTCTGGGGACATCAAAGACTTATTTGACATCTTGTGAAAAGGGCATTATACCACTCCTTTATGTTTATGACTTGGGGGATATTTACACAAGTGGGCAGTGGGATGGGGAAAAACGCAAGGTCTATCTATTTGAAATCCATGGATCACCCTTCTGTGTTGCTGCTTGTTGTTCATATACAAAAATACAAATACATGTTACAAATGAATAAAAGACCATCTAGTATGGAAGCCCATCTCATATACTGATAATTTATCATTAATGTTATTCAATTATATTACAGATTACACTGACTTTAACTGTTTTGCAGAGCGTGCCATGTTTGCTGTGTTGCATTTACATGGCTTTGATCAGCAGATGCCGCTAGAGTTATTTTGAGATGTTAAGTCATTATTACGAGAAAGTTTCTCATTATCATGAGATGTTAAGTCCTAATTATGAGAAAATTTCTCATTGCAAGAAACTTTCTCATTATTATGACATACTAAGTCATTATTATGAAAAGCTTTCTCAATATAACGAGATACTAAGTCATAATTATGAGAAAGTTTCTCATTATTATGACTTACAGAATTATATTTTTTACTCAACTGTGGCGAAAACAGGCTTCCATATGATTAACAAAATCAACTGGCCAAAATTTTTTTTTTTAGTAGTTATATTTTTATAGATTTTTTTTTCCTTGCAATTTGGTGAGCTTCTACAAAATGACAGATGCATTTGTGCCAGTTAAAGTATTTTTGATTTTGATTAGATGCATGACCTTTCTCTAAAAGCTGGATCAGGAATAGGGTAGGAATTTAGGCTTCTTCCTTATTTTTACCCTTAGCTCCTTGGTCTGCTTGTCAACGATCTGTTGAACATTGAGGGTCTCTTCCTTCTGAGCAGCACTGGCGATGATCTGCTGTTCTGCTTGAGATGTCAACTCTCCACGAAGTTCCAAGAGAGCTTTACTGAGAGCCTGCAGATGAGGAACCATATTCTGATCTTAATCACTTTCAAAAATCCCATAAGCAAAACTTTGGCACAGTTTCGTGGGCACCTCAAGAGACATTCCCAATAGCGTGGATTTAAATTAAAATGACTTTATTTCACCCATGAAAATTCACCAATCAATGGTAAATCTGACTGCACATTTACACCAGTTGTCTACCTTCAGCTGTTTCTCCTTGAGTGCAAGCTGTGTCTTCAACCGCTCCACAAGGTTCTTCATGGTGTTGGATGGTGACCTGACATTGGCCTCTTTCTGGGCCTCAAGCTCCGTACGAAGGTAATGCAGCTCTTTCTCCATCTGAACAAGCTGAGCTCTCAGCTCTTCTGCCTCCTGGGCCAGACCCTTCATTTGGGCAGCATGTCTCTCCTCCAGTCTTGGAAATGAAAGACCATTAAAAGTGGTATGAGGAATAAATATCTTGATATTGTTTAATATCGAAAAAGTGGGATTGTTTCTGGGCTTGGGCCCTATCATACACCTAGCGCAATGTGGCGCCAGGCGCGACGCAAGTGTTTTTTGCTAGTTTTTCAGCCTGACGCATTAACCTTTTTCAAGTCTTGCGCCACGTTGTTTAAATAGCAAATGCATTTGTGCCTATTTGTCTGCCAATTTGTGCTTGTCTGAAAACGAGGTGTGTTCGGACGCATTGTTGGCGCATTGCTATTTTGAGGCAACTGAAATAGACTGCGCAATTGACCAACAAAAACCTGGTCTAAAGTCAATGGCGCAGTATTTCTTTGTGTCATTTAAAGGGCACATTAGTAATATGCGCCTATATGCGGGTCCACAACGCGGGTCCACTCTGCTTATTACACACACAGGGAGGCGCCATAAATAGCAATCAGCCATGGCGCAAACGCAACTAGCTTTTAAAGGGAATGGGAGATGACACTCTGAATGGTTTATTGCACGGTATGCCCAAAACACACCCATTACTCATTAAAGGGGTCATCAGATGCCCATTTTCCACAAGTTCGTATGATTCTTTAGGGTCTTCATGTAAAGTTTGTAACATTCTTTAGTTAAAATTCCTCAATGGTTGTGTAAAACAACACTCTTTTTACCTCCTCAAAATCAGCTCTGTTCACAGCGACCCGTTTCGGTGCATGTCTCTTTAAATGATAATGAACACCTGATCACCCCACCCCGCTCTTCCGTGGGTGTGCTGACACAAGACACATAAATGGCTGAGGGCGGAAATATGCTAATACGGGACAGTCCGTCAGCGGTCGTGGGCGGAGCATGAGCAATATGACATCATATTTCTCAGAAAATCCAAAAGGCTTGATTATTGAGAGTGTTTAGGCTTTTTGAGGATTAAAAAAAGGAGTGAATGGATTTTTTTATTGTATGGTGTTTGTGTACACACACTGCAAAGACACATTTATATGCAAACACCATATAAAAGTGAATTTTGGATCCGATGACCCCTTTGAGAGAACAGAAACAAATCTTTTAGACTATTTTCCCCATCGTTAAACTAGCAAAAGTAGATCTGGACATGCCCTAAGTGCACTTGCGCCGTGAGCTGTAGACCATGCGCATAGATCGTTAAAATAGGGCCCCTTGTTTTAATGTCTCACCTGGCTGTTTCTGCGGCATGTTCCATGGCTTGTGCTGCTGCGAGCTGCTTCTGTTGGTCCAGCTCTGCAATGACCCCCCTCAGCTTGTGTGTCAGTGAAGAGAGCGAATTGTCCTGCTCAGCCACTGTCTGCTCCATTTCTGCCAACCGCACCAAGTGCTTATTGGTCGGTATGGTGATGGTGGGTTTCTTAATTAGCTCCTAGAGAGGAATAAAACGGAGTATAGCCAACTAAAGTTGACAGCAGCCATGATTTATGACATCACTATATTTATTATGTGCACTAGTTTCTACTTTCTGGCTCGCTCTGCCAAATTTTGCTTTATAATGAATACTCTAGGTACCAGAGCCGTCTGTTTGAAACGGTCCAGCGATGTGTCCATATACACGTCCAGTTTCTGATGCAGAGCCCTGACCTCTTCCTCATGCCTTTTGCCAATCTCTTCCTGCTCCTGGGAAAATATACATTTCAAGAAATATGAGCTTCTATGCTTTTAATTGTGCAATAAAGATCACCAGTTTATGAAGCCTCAGTTTTTAACTTAAATAGGCACCTGACGAGCCTTTGCTAACATGTTCTGGTACTTCTTGAGAACCTCCTCTTTCTGATCCAGACGCCCTTGTAGGTTATTAATGGTCTGGTGGGCGACTTTTAGGGTGGGCTGGCTCTCAGAGTCCTCTTGTTTACTCAGGTCAGCCAGGAGCTTCTCTCTCTCAGCAGCGGCTGGTAGGCGAAGCCTCAGTTCATTGATCACTTTGTCTCGAGATAAGACGTTCTGTTCTGATGTCCACAAAGCAGCTTCTTTTTCCTTCAGCTTCTGCTCAGAGAAACTCCTTATAAGATAATCTTAATTCAATAACAAGGTTTGCAGTTGGTAAAATGTCCACAATGACTTGATGAATAAAAAAGTACCTCTTCCAGAATTTTGCAGGTGGCTGTTGTCTCAAGGATGGTACGAACGTGCTCTTTGATTTTTCCAAGAGCATAGTCTAACTGGTGCGCTAAAGGCTGATTTGGATCCGGCAGAGAGCCTGTGGCTTCCTCAAACTAAACTCAAGCAGGACAAGTTAAAGTGTAGTTCAGTAAACAGCTTACCACAATACAGTGACAAACATTTGTCAAGTCTGTACCTTCTGAGCTGTGCTTAGGATTTCATTCTGCTGTTTCTCATAGGAGTCGAGCTGGCGCTCCAGTTGCACCTCTCTCTGATCCCAGATCAGTTGCCGCTCCTCGAGAAGCTGATACAAGTATAACAAATATTATTAGAAATCATGATTGAAGTATGCTTTATACAGTGTTAAAATAGAGAAGAAACTTGTTTCAATGCAATACTGACATTATTCTGCTGCACCAGCTCCTCTTCCTGGCCGCTGATGGTGCGTTCCTGCTCCGCCATAATGTTCTTTAAGTATTTTATCTCTTCCCGCTGGGCATTAAGCTCTCTGCTCTGCCTCATTTCTAACAGACGAACTTCCTCCAGTTTCCTATGCCACTCGATCACCTGTAGGGGTTGATATTAAGCTGTAAATTCTGCAGCTGAGTGCAAATTACTGTTTATGGGAACAATTTCCTTTATTAATAAGAGTAACTTAACTTGAATAGATATAAGATATAAGTGAAAAGATATAAGTTATAAATATATATATATATTAAATACATATGAATGAAATTATTATAAATAAATAATAATTAAAAAATTTTCAATAAAATTAAGAAAACATGTTTTCAAGAATCACTCAATCAATTTACTTTCTGCGCTCCTTTAGCGTCTTTCAGCGTTGCTATGAGCTCCTCCAACCCCTTCAGCTTTAGCTCCAGTTCTTGTGCCTTCCCTTCTGCTTCCCTCCTTTCCTCCGCCGCCTTTTGCGCCTCCTCCCTGGCCCGTGCCTTGTCCTCCTGCAGGTGGAGCATGGTGTTGGAAAACTTCTCCTGTTGGGCCAGCGGCAAGGCTCCTGAGAACTGTCTGCGGAGGGCCTGAATGGTGTGGCGCAGGTGCCTGGCCCGCTGATGCCCCTCCTGCCTTGCGTGCCACAGCGTCTGCTGCTGGGCATCCAGCTGCTGTTCGACTCTGAGCTTTTGAGCTTCGATTTTCTGCAGGCGCGTGTTGGCGGCCTCCAGCCGGCTGATTGCTGTGGTCTCGCTTAACTGGAGAGCTACAATGTGCTGGTGGAGTTTGGCGATAAGGGCCTTTTCATCAGACTGAGCCTGAGGAGGAGATGTGCTTTTAGTGGCGTGATCAAAAGGGTGCACAGCTGAAAAGAGAAAAACATACCTGGTAGTCCAACACCTGTCTCCTCAGGCTTTCTTCTTCCTTCTCTCTCGACTGCTGTCTGGCCTCCAGAGCGGACACCTGCATTTTAGCGACATCTGACACCTCCCTCAACCTGCAAACATTTTAAACCTCTTAAAACAGATGTTTGTTTACATTTTCTCATGATAATGTTGTAATAGCAAGCATGTGCACAGGTTGAGTCCACAGGCTTTACTTGGACACTTCAATCCGCAGCTCTGCCTCGGTTTTCTCCAGTTCGGTGATTCGCTTGCGATCAGCGTCGCTGATGTGTTTGCTAACGCTGTCCGCCAGCTCGTCCCTGAGCTCCCGCTCTATCCGCTGAGCCTCCAGGTTTAGTTTTGTGAGCTACACGGCCATACAGAAATATATTCAAAATATTCAATTTAGCGAATTAAATGTTCAACACACTGTTTAAAAAAATTTAATAAAATAAAAGCTGTAAAAAGGAAATTAAATGAAATAAAAGCTTATTTAATGTTCAACAATATATTTTATAAAAATAAAATAAAAGATTATTAAAAGAACAACATATTGTTTAAAAATGTTTTTTTTTTACTAAAATAAAACAAAAGCTTATTAAACGTTTTATCAAATGTTTTATTCAAATAAAATAGAAGCGCATTTAATGTACAACATATTGTTTTATTAATATAAAAACTTATTTAATGTTTAACATATTGTGTTTTATAAAAAATTTAATTATAAAACATTTAATATTCAACATACTGTGCTTTATTAAAATAACCTAAAATCTTATTAAATGTTCAGCATACTGTGTTTTATAAAAAATAAAATAAAATGCTCAAGCTAAGGTGTTGAAAGTGTTTTTTGGCATGTTTCTATATGGTTGTATTCGTGATGGATGCAAGAGATAAATCAGACCCACCTCAGCAAACTTGGTCTCTAGCTCAAAGTTGCGCTCTTCCACCTGTTTGAGGGAGTTCCTCAGGTGCTCGTACATCTTCTGAGCATGTTCAGCTCGCTGTCTTTCATTTAGCTCCTTCATCTCCAGCATGGTGATGCGTCTGGACACAGATACAATCTCGCTGTTGGCCAGGGCTTTGGCTGCCTTGTCCATGCTGTTCTCACCACCTGTGAACACCCGAAATCATGGGAAATGGGTCAACTTCAGAAAATTGAAGAGAAAACTTTTTTTATTCAATGACATAATTCACAATGCTTCAACTTTGCTTTTGTCTAATCAATTAGCAGTGACGTTTACCAGTCGTGCTGAAGTTTTCCCAGGCCTGCTCCAATGTGTGAAGCTTCTCCTTGCTGATCTCAAGCTCTTTATTGATGGAGTTAATGCGTTCGTGTAAAGACACGTTCTCCCTCTGAAAGTAAAGGAGAGTTCTGTAATAAAAATGAAGAAAGACCTCCATTGCTTTACGTGATTTGCCAAGAGATGTACCTCTAGGTGCTCCAGCGTGTTTGTCTTCTGAACAAGGTGATTGTCTTTCTGTAGGAGGTTTCTGTACTTGATAGTGAGCTCAGTGTATTGTTTGTTGGCTCTCTCCAGCTCTGATGTAGAAACACTACCATCAAGGGATTTCTGCAATGCGGCTATTTTAAACGCTGCCATTTCCTGAGGGCAAAGCAAGTTTACAGAGGTCAGCAGAGGTCAGTTCCAGCTCTCAGTGAAGATGCCTTGGAAAAACAACAAAACAATACTAAAACAACTAAATTTGTCATTAAAAATACAATCATTATTTATACATTTTTATTATTTGTTAATATTGTGTTGAGAGTTCATAAAGTGTTTATTCCATTTCAGTAATTTTGCTGACATTACATTTTATAATTCATATACAGTAGTGGCCAAAAGTGATGTCTGGAGGGGAGATTTGTTTTTCATGACCCTACAAATTAAATTAAACTATCAAAATATAAGGCAAATATGAAGTAAAAAAACACTATACTTGGTTAAGGTATCTGACAAAATTCTTTGTCAAAAAAGGCAAGCTACAGGCTTTATTTTATTATGCAAAACAAAAATGCATAGAAAAAAAAAGAAAGAAAAATTATCCATTGACTACAGCTATTAATATTTTGTTGGTTCTCTCTTGTTTTTGCATGTGTTCATCATTTCTTTGTATGACAGCCTGGACAAAAAAGTATGTCTTTACAATTTGGCATGACTCAATATGATTACAAAATCAACAATCAATTTTTCTAAATAATTTTTAAATAAAAGGATGAAAATGTATATTTTCCTCAGCCAGACATCACTTTTGGCTACTCCTGTTAATAAGTGGGTTTTAAGCTTTTTGACATCATGGTCCTAACAATATGATGATTCCCTTTGTAAGAGACTCTCTACCCAAAATATAAATAGTAGCCATCCATATATGTATTTGCTGTACAACATATTGTAAATATGTGTAGAATATTACTGTATATACAAAATATTTAGTTTCCATCTTTTTTATTCACCAACAATTAGGGTATTAATGTGATAATAAATAATAAAATAATTGTGATTAATTTATAAGCAGAAAGAAACTGTAATAAATGTCAATTTCTCTTAATGATAACTTTTTTTATTACAAGTTATTTATTTATTTATATTTTTTTACACTATCTTTTCTTAAACTTTTCCAAAACTAGATATCAGAATCAGTATCGGCCACTAAAAAACCCATATCACTCGGCCTCTAATAAATCCCATCATTCATAGGTTTCTTTTTCATCTGTATGAGTGTTGCCTGATACCTTGAACCTCTGCAGGTAGCCAATTCTTTCTGTTACCACAGCCTCCATGTGTCTGAAATCATCCTTCAGTTTGCCGTTCTCCTTCCTCAAGTGTTGCTCGAGCTCAAGAAGAGTCGTGTAACGTCGTGTCAGACACTTCTCGTTGACCCTGAGAACCATCATTTTCCGAGCCGTCTCAGCAAGCTCCTGTCTGATCTCATTTGGGTCCTTTTCAAGAGCCTCTAGCCAGTGCTGGAAATGAGTCAAACAGATAATGGGAATCATTTAAAGAACAAATTAGAAACTTAGTGATTTTACGATGAACTTAGTCTTTAAGAGACTTACATTGTACTCTTTGATTTTTACTACATCCACCTCCCTTTGATCCTCAAGTTTGGATTTCAGTTCTGCAAAACAGTCCATCTCTTTTTGCCAAGACTCCCTCTGACTGGAGCAGACAGACACATTGAATTAAAACAATGCTTTAATGATTACTATTCATATGTATGATTGATATATATATATTACATTATAATATAAACCATTTTTTTGGCTCTACATACCTTTTATATATATATATATATATGATATTTTACAATATAAATGATCTTTATTGCTTGGCATACCTTTGATGCTCCTTATATAGAAGTCCTTGTTGATGGCGCATCACTGAAAATTTCCTTTTATACTCTTCCAGAGCTGAACTGAGCTGCTCAATGGAATCTTCTTTGATTTTGATCTCCTGAACATCCACAGTTGGGAGTCTTAATATTATGTACCTTACATCTGGTTTCCATTATAACACAAAACAGTTACCGGATTGACCCCCACCTGTAGGAGTTGTACTATGTATTCATTGAGAGCGTTGATGACCTCGACACTAGTTGGCGTCATCTCTTCAGGCAGAGCTAATGTCTTGTAAGGGATGGAAGTGCCGGTTGATTTGCTCATTGATTCAACCTCACTTTCCAAGTGAGCAACCTACAAAAAAGACACAAAAAGAGAGTGTGCCAGTGAATTTAAAACCATAATTTTAATCAAGTAAATGCTTGAGTTGGTATTTTGAGTAAATACCTTCTCATTAGCTTTCGTTAACTGATAGAGAGTGTTTGCTGCCTCCTCTCTCGCAGCCTTCAACTCCTGGCGTAGCTCCTCATTGCGGCCGGTCAGCTGATCTACCTGCGTTCTCAGGTGGAGGCTTGCATCAAACTTTCCCTCTGAGTACTTCATCTCCAACGCCTTAAGATAAACACATTTATCACTCATATATGTTGTTACAGGATATTTAGGAAAGGTAATGTCACTTCGCTGCAAGATTAGAGACCGAAAACTTTTCAAGAATAAAAGACTGAAAAAAGTTATCAAGATGACTAATCACTGTACCAGCACAAAATCTCTGCTTGCAGAACTCTGATGAAAGCTCTGCAGATTTCCGCAAGATTTGACTGCCTTTCTCCTCTTACATTTTCATCTATTTTCCCCTCACTTTAATTACATTTTGTAAAGGCTTTCATTAAATATTTTGAATAAACGGTCAAATAAGAGTGTAGCACTACTAGTGTAACACTACTACAGACCATTACATGTATAATTTTATATTTAAATGTATTATTTAAAATGCATAATTATGACATGTATTATTTATGAATTAATAATTAAATGTTACATCTAAGGTAAAATGTATATAATTATATATATATTTTATTTATTAGTTCCATACACTTTATGACTACATAATTACGACATTTATTATTTACTATTATTTTTCAAACCTATACTTTTTTCAATTAAATATTGTATTACTCATTAAATGTATAATTCTATATACAATATATATATATATATAAATATTAGTGTTGTCAATTCGATTAATTGTGACTAATCACATCTAACATTAAAGTTTTGCTTTATATATATATATATATAATGCAATACTACACAGATTCAGTGTGGGCCCACTAAACGTTGGTGAACGTACACTGACGAGTCTCTCCAGGCTGGGAATGCTGACGCCAGTGGGTGTGGGTGTTTTGTTCTGAGCGTCCTGGATGGCCTGCAGGATCTCTTTCATTCCCTGCTCCAGCTGTTTATTCTCATTCAGCATTTCATTCACTGCAGGAGAGAGAAACATTATAGTCACAGAAACCACCTGACACCGCAAGTGTTGGAAGGTCACGGTGATGCTTCTCACATTTGGCCTTGAACTGGGCAGATTCTGTTCTCTTGAGCTCCAGTTCTTTCTCTTTGTTGCTCAGCTCTTTCTGTAGACGCTCGTTCTGAGAAACAAACAGATTGTTAGCTTAGCTTTAACGCTTAAGATGTTCAAAACTCATCGTTCTCTGATAAAGGCTTACTTTGCGTTTGATCTCTTCATCGGTAGATCCAGAGACAGGCCTCTCTCTTAAAGATCTGCTGGGCTTTTCTTCAACACTGTCATCAAGCAGTGAACTACTGACTACAGATATGCCTTTAAAAAAAAAAAGTGCTGTCAGGTTTTATTATATAATGTTACAATGCAAACAAATGATCTGTTTATGCGAATAGGTCATGAGTCTATAACTGATATGTAGCATCTTGGGAGTTAAGATCTCACCTTTGTCCTTAACCAGCGCACGAATGCGTTGTTTCAGCTCGAGCCTTTCCTCCTCAAGGCGCTCAATCTAAGGAGAGTCCCGTTCAATGTCACAGACAAAATTAAAATGGGATAACGGACCAAAGCCAGACCATAGAGATTAAGTTTTACCTCTTTCAGGAGGACCTGGTTCTCAGCTTTGTACTGTCTCTGTTTCAAAACCTTTGATCTCTGAAATTCACTCAAATCCAGTTCTTCCTTTGGATTTAATCCTGGTGAGGGAACATGATCCCAATGAGGGTCAAAGCTGATTAGCAAAATCAATATGGGATATGAAAACAATCTTTATATCTAGGTGAGGGTAAAAACAGAGATACAGTAAATGATAAATAATAAGCAGGTTGAAGAAAATTACCCAGCCGTTCTCGTAGGTCTTCGTTCTCGTCTAGTAAATTGTTGATTTTGATCTCCAGCTGGTTAATCTCTTTTATCATGGCTTCCATCTCCCGGTCTCTCACTCGGATTTGATTTTTACATTCTTTGATCTCAGTGATTGCAGCTTCTAAACCATCCGTCCCCTGAAAGACAGTGAAGTGCTTCAAGACAAACGTCTACGTAGGCATAATATAACTTTCTATCAGCTAAAGTGTCCACTTGTTGTTTTCTAAATGTTTAACTCTTTCATTATTTGTGATCAAGTGTTGCTACTTATGTCAGACATTGTAAAAGTTACACCAAAACCTTTATATTTGAGATGCCACCCAAAAACTTTATTGCAAATGTACAAATTACAAATGTATACGTGAGCTTATAAGGAACAGATCCTTTGGCTCATATTGTTCCTAAACGCATCGTGCGACTTCTACTTGTAGATTCAAGAAAAAGATCTTGTTAAGATGCTTTGTGACCTTTCTGAGTAGAAGATGTAATTGAAAAATAGAGTAACTAATTGTCAGCCAAACCTCAGACTATTTATAGTAACCCCAAAAAGAATTTTGACTTTGTAACGGCAGTGAATGTTACAATACTGAAGGTGCCAACGTATAAACTCACAGACTCATAGAGACGGATTCGACTTAGGGTGTCATTGAGTTCTTTGTCTTTGTCCCTGGCGTCACGTTCAGCCAGTTGGGCGGCGCGCTCGGCCTCCAGAGCTCTCCTCTCAGCCACTAGCAGTTTACTGCTCAAGTCCTCCAACCTACGCTGCTGCACACTAACATGACCTTTTTCTTTCTTCAATGGTTTTTTCAGCTCCTCGACGAGCAGAGCGTTTTTTTCCATTTCCATTGTGTACTGCTCGACTTGCTCTGACAGCATCTTGATCTGGTTGTCCCTCTCTTGCACAGCCTTTTGAAGTCAAACACAAAGTCAGTGACATCTTTGAACTGGGATAGAATGAGATGAACCAATATGACGGAAACAATGAATGAAGACAGATGAATGACACATAAAGCAAAGGAAATGAGAAACAGAGATACTCACAGCACACAGTTCATATATGACCTGACTCGGCCGAGTCGCAAAGGAGAGAGAATGGAAATAGGAAACATTTGCAAGCCAATGAAGCATTTGAAAGGAGGTAGTAACGATTAAAACGAGCGTGCATCAAAAAACACACAAATAGAGAGACAGAAATAATAAAGCACACAAACTAAGCCAAATTGGCAAGGCATTAGCATAGAGCTGAGGCCTGTTTCACACATCTCACGTCTGTGGCCTGTTTCAGAGCTCATATTAACAGGCTACAGCATTCATGCTGTGTTCTCAGAAGCATCACAGCGGCGATGGTGAGTTCTGCCACTGAAAATATTTCTGTCATGCGTCATGTACTAAACTTAAGAGAAAACACATTGAAATGCACTATAAACCATTGATCAATCAATTCTATCTATCTATCTATCTATCTATCTATCTAGATCGGTGTTATCAACACAATCGTTTGCAATACAGGCTATTATGAAGAAAACATAAAATAAAAGTGGGACACATTGTTTAAAACAATACATCTGGTGGTCTACGTTCCACATGACAAACGCATAAACATGTTCTATTCAGCAAATCTGACTGAATCCAGATGATTTGAGCATTTTATAGCTACACTTTGGGGTTTTTTGTTCCATTCCTTATAAATTCATTCACGTCTTACTCACGTAAATTCAATTTCACAATAAACAAGTTTGTTAAAATGATCAAAGGCCAACTTCTAATACTCATTTTATTAATCACCGCAATTAAAGGCACTATTCAATGTCATAACTCAGAAATCACTTTATTTCCTATATAGAAATGCTGCAGAAACGCTGTCACATTGCAAAAGCAGGATGTGTGGACAAGGCCTAAGATAAATCTATCCTTATTAATAGGGGGAAAAAAGAAACTAAATTTGAAGTAATATGAGTTTGGTTGATAAATAAAAATGTAAATGAGAGAAAGAATAAAAACAATGATTAAGTGAGTATTACAATGAATGCCATCACCTGATTAATGAAATTAATTCTGGTTGATAATTTAATAATTATATATTGTTTTTAATCAAAACACCAATGTAATATGTAAACGTACATATTTCAAATATAATATTAAATAAAAAAAAATAAGTTTTGGGCCGGTATCAAGACTTTTTATGTATTTGAAAGAAGTCTCTCATGCTCACCAAGGCTGCATTTATTTGATCAAAAATACAGTAAAATAAGTGATATTGTGAGATATTATTAAAATTTTGAATAACTTTCTATTTGAAAATTATTCATGTAATGGCAAAGCTGAATTTCCAGCATCATTACTCCAGTCTTTAGTGTCACATGATCCTTCAAAACTCATTCTAATGCTTATTTACTGCTCCAGAAACATTTCTTATCATCGATGTTGAAAACAGTTGTGCTGGTAAATATTTTTAATACATTTTCCCACGATTCTTTGATTAATAGAAAGCTCAAAAGAACAGTATTGATTAAAATACGAATCTTTTGACATCTTTACTGACACCAACCATAGAATTACATATTATAAATGTACATACTGACACCCCTAGTGTTCAACCTTTTTCAGGATAGAGAGCTGTGAGATATGATATCTGACTAACCTGCTGCAGTGCGATAATGTTGCTTTTGTCGGAGTCCATCTGAGCAGCTCGAAGTTTCTCCCTCAAATCTCTGATCATCTGTTGATACTCCAAAATTTCCATATCTTTCACTGACAAAACACTCTAAAACAGACACAAACACATGACAGTTACAGCATGTAGAACTTCCTCAACTACCACAAGAATAAACCTTTTTTATTCCCTCATTAGACTCATTGTGTATTTTGTATTTGACTGTTTAGGGCATTGCTGGTCTATAGGTTGCAAGGATGCAGGGCCGTAGTTAGGGTATCCAGTTGCTGTGGGCCCCCCTCGATTGAAATTGCACTAGAATTGTCACTACCTTTCTCCCATCTAGGGACGGCGCTGCTAGGATGTATGATACCTTCTGCGGGTTAGACATTTGGCACTGATTTTCACCGAAGTCATGGTGTTTCAAACCACACAGTAACTTGAGCCACTTTAATTACAAGCTATTCAACTTTTTGGATCTTTTCCATCAGGTACGACATCTATTCAAACAAAGAGTAGTTCCAAAGTAAATTATTATAGGCTTTGTGAAAACATTCATAACGACTTCCTTTTATAGTTGATTTGTTTCAACTTGTTCAGAGTCATAATAGTATGATTATGTTATCATTATATTACTATTTAATCTGTTATGCAACATTAATCTTAAAAGCATAAGTGCATAAAAGTGATTTTGCTCTCACAATGAGATTATGTGATCTTTATTTGTGTCTGGAGTTTATTCTTTAAACTCACTATTTTGGGGCAGTATGAACTAGCCCTTAGAAAATATTCTCATGCATTTTCCAGGAACATCTTAAGTTAGTACAATTGATTATAAAATAGATTTTTTGTAAATTATGCTATAAAAACACGAATTTGAGAATATTATATTATATTTAACTTCTCATATTGATTTCTAAAGGCACTTTTTGTAATGTCTATTCAATGATTTACTCGTCTGCCACAACATTTTTACAAAATCTATGTTCGTTTGGGTTCATTTGGGAGCTTTTCATAAAATATCGATATACACGATTATAATTCTTTTTGAATTCCATTGTAGATGCGTGACAGCACNCATTTTTCTTGGATCATTAACCATTAAGAGTTGGTTGGCACAAAGAAAACTATTTAAACTATTCATAAGAACTGATAAACAGGTAAAACAATCACTGTGTACTACTGAGAAAATTCACCATATTTGCATACAAGCTGTTTGTTGCATACACACATTTGCATACAAGCTCACCTTCCACTCCTCCACTTTGGCATTAACCGCAGACAAAACTGGGTCGTCCTCTTCAGCTCGAGCCTGAATCTGTTCACTTAGCTCTCTGACCTGTGAAAACACATCCTTTTACAATGAGGCTCAATAATAATAGCAATAATTGTATTTTTCAATCATAAAAGAGAGAGACCCATTTATGCACATTCATAAACTACTCTGCTGCTCAATCGCAGCTATTTATTTCTGCCAAAAGTAGCTAGGAGAATCATGTGACTGGAACACTGAATTGACCAATCAGCTTCTAGGACTGGCCTTAACTATCTTATAAACGTGATTAAAGCACCTGAAGCTTGGCATGATCTCTCTCTTTTCTCAGCTGATCCATGATGCTATCCGTCTGCTGGACGGCGATCTTCATCTTGTTGTACTCATCCGTCATCTTCTCCATCTCCTTCACAGACTCCTCCAGATTCATCTGCAGGTGCTCGTTCTCGCTCTTCAGGTTGGCAGCCATGTCTTCAGCATGCTGGGAATAGGGAAAATATGTTGATCACAGATAAGTCACATAACAGGAGATTGCATTTAAAAATGTACTTTAAAAGGTTACACATACATGTTTCTCCTACTTTTGCTACTTTTGAGTTTGATGTACAATGTCAATACAATTTAAGGTTCACAAGGCAGGGGTTCCTAACCAGACAAGCAAGATTGAAAACCCACCACTTAATGCAAAATAACCAGCAAACATTTTGGTACTGATGTCACATTTACATATCAACATTGATATAATCTGATGAAAAATAGCGTGAACTATTCCAGAAAAAAAAACAATGTGTATATATATATATATATTATATGTATATATGTTGTATATTTTTTTAATAAGTCGACTTATTTCGACAGTTTCTTTTTAAAATTAAAATAAACCTTAAATACTTAAAACCTTAAAAAATGTAATTGCTACTAAAGTGATTATGTGGATTATTAAAAAATATGATCAATTAAGTAACATATATATTAAACAAATAAAAATATTAATTTTCACCTTGCAGTTTATGTGTAAAAAATGTGTAAAATATGGCCTGTTTAAAGGAGAGCCAAAAGCATTACAGGTGTATTATGCTTGGCAGTGATCCTGCCATATTATGACTGCAGCCTGAGGGTCATGTGGGAATTACCTGCAGATCCTCCATGCACTGGTAGAGCTGTTGGTTGGCTTTGGTAAGTCTTCTCTGAATCTCATTGCTCTCCTCTTTGGTCTGAAGAGGCTCTCTCTGCTCTACTTCCTTTCTATAGAATTCAACGTCCTGTTGCAGCTGTTCGTTCTGCAATAATGAACAAATCCATTACTCATCCTGCTGTCAAACATGACACACAATTATATACAATTACAAGGTTGCATTTTACAGCAGCACTCTATAATTGTTATATTATAACAATTACTCATTCCAATCATTTTACTTGCATTGATTCCTTTTCTTTAACTACACAGTGGTGGAACAGTCTCTAAGGGCTTAGGAATAAAAAAGTCCCGATGGACCAGATTCAGGACACTTATAGCTTGCTCTATCGAGAGAGTGTTATGTTGATCATGTTCATCTGATTTTAAGCTATGCTAGCTACATTGATTTAAATACAAGATAAAATTATCGAACCGGCTAATGCAGGTGAGGCTTTATTGAAATGGCAAGAATGAAAGTATGATCAACAAATCGAATAATATGCTGCATTACGCCATATACTGTTTTCTAGCAAAAGAATGTTAATGAAGTTATAGCTATATCAAACCGTTCTTGTCTGACAGTCATGTCATGCAGGTCTATGGTCACTATCTCAAATTAGTCCAAATTTAAAACAATTCCCCATCGTAAGTACACATTGATGGCCTAAGACACGAAACGAGCGGTTTGTGTGAGAAAACGAACAGTATTTA
>JAPMOL011156572.1:0-10567 GCA_029874575.1 Iberochondrostoma lemmingii | reverse complement strand
TGCGTGCAGAGGGAATTTGAAAGACAGCCGTTTATCCCGCCCCTCGGATTGAGCGTGTCTATGGTGAGTTTCCAGACCTAACATTTTGATGTAGGTCTGGCTTGCCAGGCTAGCATGCACCATTATATGACCCCTTTAATAAAGTGTATTGTAAATATGCAAAATGATTTTGAGGAATACTCAATCTGTTTTTGTGCAAGTGAGATGAGTAAATGCATGCTCACATTAAGCCTAGAACTAACTACCATGTTTATACAAATCATAATGATTTCACTCCTGTTTTTAATCTGGTCTTATGTAGACTAGACAACTAGATAAACTTTTATTGCAAAACACCTCTTTAAAGTCCCCCCCCCCTGGTGAAAATCAAGCTTTTAATGTTGTTTATATGTTTATGTGGTGTTTTTAATATGCTTTAAGACAAACCATGTGCAAATTCATTAGTCAACACATTGCTGAGTATTTTCTCCTTAAAACTGAAGTGAACCAAAGACAGTCTCAAAAACGCAGTTTGAAATCGCTGGTGTTTCTGACGTCACAAACTACCTCGTAACCAATTACGTCAACGTGTGATCGTCAACGAGTGGAGCTGGTGTGAGTGAGTGGAGGCGGTGCTTAATTGCATATTCATAGCACCGCGTATACTAAATGAGGCAAGGGTGTATAGTTTCATTCAAGCTATTTTAAGGCATGAAGAATTTGTTTTTCAAGGAAAAAACTTTAAATATGTCATTTTGGTGATGTTTTGACTACAATGGGACTTTAATGATAAACGCTTTCAAATGAAGTTCAAGCTTAAAGTTCTTGCCGAGTAACAACACTGCTGTTTTGTTTTGTGGAAGATGTTCATTCAAATATTTAATGCATTTAATTACAGGTCGCCAGCTGTGTTCAATGATTTAAGTTTATGGGTTTGAAACCTGTTAATTATGAAGTCAAATGCATAAAGCAATCTCCGGTGGACTATATTGGATGCAGACAGTTAAATTTACTTTAGTGAATTTTCTGCAGAGTATACTGCTCCTCTCTCCATGCTCGGTGAAATGAAGGTATTCAGTCACAGCACATATGCCATAATGCTAATGTTAATTAAAAAAGCTAATCACTGTGATTCTTCAGAGAAGAGTAGCTCAGGACATCTTATCTATTGTTGAAACTCACTCTTAAACTTTAAGCGTATTCAATTTCAGGATAACCAAGGTTGTGCACAAACAAACATGTCATATGCAAAACAAAACAAGGCTGCTAGCAATCTTACTTACTGTATGCGTATTCAGCCCATGTATGAAGACATACATGCAGTCTACTGTATGTGCATAAAAAGACGAAACATGACATGAAACCGCTTAAGCTCCATCAATTATAAACCCCAAAACCAAATAATATCAATACCCTCACGTAACGACTAAGAAGGTTGCTGTAATCGTAGGGACTGTTGAAATCACTTTTAACTTCCAGTTTTTCGTTTGCTTGAAAACTAAGTGCCAGGTTTATAATTGAGCTCCACACCATCCAAATGAACTCTGGGGTAATTTCGTCCATTTAACTGATCCAAAATCAGCTCTACAAAAAAAAATCGGTCTCACTTATTTCAACCAATATCAAAGAAATAATAAAGCCCAGCACCTAAGGACAAATTGTGTGTGTTCCACTCAAAGGATTTATTCTCATTAAGCAGGGCAACAGTGAAGAGTGACGGGCAGCCGAGCGTTCCTGCCCCCTGGGTCTCTGTGCCAGTCTTGCCTCCTGCCCTCCATAAATGTGCCCAGCTTCAGCTCATGCCATCATATCCTACCTGAAGTTTCAAAACAGAATACCAGCATATTTGTCCCTGAAGGCCAGCCAATCGTCTTCATTACATTTCTAAGAGTTTGGTTGAATGTATTGGCCAAGACTAATGGCCACTCGCTGCCTAAAAAAAAGTCTAGCAGGTCCCGATATGGTCCTTTTTCTCTAGTTCTGCTTGCATTATTGGGCAAATTGACTCATGACTGGCGGTTGGTAACAGGCTTCTAGGAATATAATGTTCTCCATTTTTCTTTCTTTCCTCCCTCTCTCTCTTTCTCTAACACAGACTTTCTCTTCGCCTGCTCCTTTCCAGCTGAATAACTGGGGACTGGACGAGGAGTGATGATTCCGAAAAGTAATTCCATTAAATGTTTTTTAAAAGCCGCAGGAGCTGTGGTATCATGGCCATTATTGATGATATCATTATTATGTATAGGATCTAGCCGTGAATAATAACCCATTATCTTTCATTTCTCCTGTTTTTGTCACTGCAAGTGGAAAGGTTAGGTAATTTATTTTAATGTGCAAAGTGTCAGCTACCACTGCTGCCATGCACTGGTCCCCGACAGATTCCACACTTACAGGCGTGATTGTTTTTTCCAAATCAGCCCTTATTTCTGGCAAAAGTGCTCCCCATAAATTACCCTCACATTCTATTTCAGCAGTCCTGCTCTCTACTTTTGCAGCTTGAGTTTTCAAGTTGAAGCTTAAAAAAAATGTTGTTCCCCGCAAGGTGACAAATCAGTGTTAAGATTAAAAGTGAAAAGTGGTGCTTAAAAGATCAAATTTGACATAAAAGTACATATAAATCAAAATTTAACATGCAAAACATATTTTTGCACAATTCTAAATGATAGCAATAATTAGTATAATTCATAAATGTCATAAAAAAAATATATGACACTGACTTAATACATAAAAAGCCAGCTGCATATCATGGTGAGAAATGGTCTTGCACGTTCCTAATACTCAAGTGGTATTTTTGGCACAGGGCTGTAGAACAATGGAAAAGACAGGAAAATGGGCTTTTGTGCACATATACAGTGGGGAGGGGGGGACCAGCACGCTTGACTGCATTTAAATTTATACAAACTCTCTGCCATTGACAGTGATAAATGTTACACTCTATTCTACAATATGTTTAATGCATAGGTCTGTGGAGTTAAGTTTTCTTGGCTTGTATGATGCCGCGGCCGCCATACCACTATGTGTTACATCAGATTCGCTTCCATTAAAATGCCAAGTGGCACAGTGAAGACAACAACAGAAAATGACAAGGAATTTGTTTACCTGTCCCACTCCTTCCCTCCCTGTCCCTCCCTCCCCCAAGCTTTCTTTCAGTCTGTCCTTCTCATTCTCATGCAGGCTGAATCCTCCAAATACACCATTGGCTGTTGTAGACATTTAAATGGTGTTTTTGGTGTACTTCTACCAACGTTTAGTGATCTGAACTAAAGCGGCGTAAAAAAACGAAGGAAAATTAGCACATTTATTGTAGCTTCTTTCAGTGGTTTCTTCCTCCGTTCTTCGCAGTACTCTCTGTGTGTGTCTTAGAAATGGCCTACGGCAAAACCTAAACCCTAAGTATTGTGCTAATATATGGTGCATGCACTAATTATCATCTATTCACTCTCATATTGCTTGAAACAAATTTTTTCCTGTATACAACACAAAAGGAGTGAATTTTCAAACAATAAAAATTTTGATGACTAAATGACCGATTCAGTTGCAATTTAGTTTGATTTATTCAAATTTAAATAGTAATAAACAAATAGCATAAGTAATCTTGTTCATATAATGCACTTTTACACACAACAAAAATGCATTTTAATTACTGCATGTCAGGTTCAGTTGTAATTTTGATTAAGAGTAAAGACTTTTACATTGTTACAAAAATTCTATTGCAAATAAATGCGTTTTTTACACTTTCTATAATAAAGAATCCTGAAAAATTGATCAGTTTCCACAAAAATATTAAGCTGTTTTTAACATGAATAATAACAATACATGTTTCTTGAGCATCAAATCAGCATATTAAAATAATTTCTGGAGGATCATGCGAGTGATCTGGAGTAATGATGCTGAAAATTCAGCTTTACCATCGCATAAATAAATAATATTTTAAAATATATTCAAATAAAAAAAGAAAAGATCTTTTAAATATATATAATTTTTTTATGTATTGTTATCGTATACAGTAAATGCATCTAAGAAATATTACAGACTCCACGGTATAGACAGTATAATATAAATACTATTACAATACTATTTCCTTATTTGATGTATTTAAATTACTAAATTTAAGACTAAACAAAAATAGTACAACTGGACGAATGCATCTTACACTAATTCAATAAATAGGTTGTTAAAAATTGTGGGTTTGTCTTATCTCAACAAGGGCTCCAAGCCAGGACTGCCACCGCTGCCCCCTCAAAAAAAACAAAAAAAACAGTGGCCCCGTGAAAACCACAAAATGTGAAAATCTTGGCTTATCAGGCACTACAAGGCATGATGAAGAAGGGTGTAGCCATTCAGAGGAATGGTCAAGCCTGTAGCCTGGTATATATTTGTTTCAACACCATGAGATCGGCGGGCCTGGACTGTAATCAGCCATGTGCTTGAGAGAGACTCTATTCTCAGTGATGCAGGCTGCTGGGACTGAGGGAGACATCAGTGTATGTATGTGTGTCCTCATAAGCTTTGATTACAGAGAGGAAGCCACATTGCATGCCTGACCTGTCTGGTTCAGTCTGTAGGCCTGCTACCGCTGCACGCTGGACAGGGAGGGGAAGAGGTGATAACATATCAGATTGCCCCGCTGTCCACTTTAAGCACACATGCACGTTTGATATACAGCAGGATTCGTGTGACATAGTTAGATACGAGTTATGAGCACCACTAGATTAATTATTCTGATGTAAAAATGGAAAAAGCTGAGTGCTTGCATGACCTCCAAACACAAACATTATAAACAAAGCTTGACATCTAACTACATCATTATTTTAGTGCTCCTGACCCCATTTTAAAGATGTAACCATGCTGTAAAAGAAGTAACCCAACTCCAGTGTCCCACAGAGAAGATCATAACTCTGGTAGAGTCTCAAATCATTTGAAACTTACACTAACGTGATTTTGACTATAAATAAATAAAACAATATTACTATCACTCCTGATAATACTAATGTATATTAAAATGCAATAATTTAGATGTGCAACAAAATATGGAATTAGGTTAAATCAATTAATAATCGTTTACCCTAAATCATGATATCAGCAAAAATAAAGCATAGTTTTGAACTTATTTGAACATGAAACAGGCTTCTTTTTTTTGCAACCATTTCCTCCTCAAGTATGATTTTTCCAAAATGACAAAGCATGCAAGTTTTTTTTTTTTAACAATGTCTTTCCCATAAACCTACATAAAAAAATTCTGTAAGCTGTTAATTCAGCAAAATGACACTTTACGATGTTCTGAAATGTCAACTTCTGGGAACATTGCACTGTGAACGTCAAGCTCCATAATGCACGGACACTTTTTCATCAAACCATGAACTCTATTTTCAACACTGCACCCTATAGACCATAATAGACCCACAAGCAAACAAGCTAGAGAGAGAAACACGCACAATCATGATATTCTTTCATTTTATGAGCCATACAATAGCCTGAGCCGAGAAGGCCTTCCAGCTTACTGGGACCACAGTAAAGACTGTGATATGTAAACAAACAGGCCGGAACTTGGTCTGATTTACAGTGCTCCCGGCCTGGCTAGCGATTCCCTCACACCAAACAGGCCGAGCAGCCAGGTATTTCTGCACCGACAGTTTGAGCACTTTCGATTTTATACCTCAGCAATTTTTATAGCGTCTTTAGGTGTGCATAACACACGCTTCAGTATATCCTTAGGAGAGAGAGCCAGGAACGGATGTTGGCAACGTGTTGTAGTGGCGGTGGTGGAGGGAGTGGGGTTGGGGGTGTGAAACCACAAATAACAATAACACAACTGAAGATTTTCGAAGACTTAGACTTGAATTCTGGGTCATGTGCCCCTTGCCGCCTCTGTAATTGGAGCACAGCCGAGAGGCAGCTACTGTAATATCCTGAGCCGACTCTCGATGTGCGTCCTCGCCTCCCCCCCCTCCAGATTAAGTCTGGTAGAGTAACCAAGCCTCGAAGGGCCCGGGCAGCTGTGCAGGACTGTTGTAACTGATACTGAGCTGCTCTAATTAAAGGTTCCGATTGAAAGAGCGATGTTTAATATACAGCACCTTCTCTCATCTCTTCTCTCCCCTACTGTTGGAATGGGCAGAGATGGGTGAAGGGGTACACCGCCAGATCTCTTCACTTACCCCAATGCTTTAACCAGCACTTCTGGGTGGGTTTAGGAGGAGAAGGGGCTTTTGAGTACCGTATTGTTTCTAGCAAGTCATGAAGTAAAGGTTCTGGTAGTGTTTGGAAACAAAAGATACAGCGATTGATCATTTCTGAATTCTCACATTAAAATTCCCAAACAAACTAAAATTTCACAAAGCCAAGAGTGTACATTTGATTGGTGGGATTCAGAGGACTACACAATATTGTTTCTAGCAAGTCATGAAAAAAAAACAGAAGTTGATTGGCTTAATCATATAGTTATTACTAAAATGCACAAGATTTAAAAATGGTTCTAAGCCATATTTCACAGCCGACATTCCGGTGGGTTACTGCTCTTGTCTTTCGCTTTGTGAACAAGGTTAGCTCTTTCAATTGGTCTATATTGTCCCCCATTACTCATTTTCTGGGTAGCAAATCACATGTGACAGTTAGATTTTGACAGTGCAGAAACCTAGCCTTGGTCATTAGTGTTAATATTATGTTTCTTTGGCGATCCCTCATCATTTTTGGGCCTCATTGACTATTTTTCTTTATAAGATATTAAGTATTCAAAGCTCATTTACATCCTTATTTTTCAATTTGCTGCCGCAGTAGTTTAATTTATTCCATATAATTTCTTTTTCTGAGAGGGACATTAATCATTGCCTCTATGTTTTAGTGCCTCTGGGCATTTTTTAAATCAATAAAATAAGGAAATAAAAGCATTACTGTGACAAGGTATGAGATAAAAAAAAACACATTTTAATACCAATCAATGTAATTTCTTAATTGATAACTGATTGATTCAGTGATCGATTGATACCAGATCACCCTCAACTGTTTTCCTCCTTTATTTATGTAGTATAAAGTTTATGTAATTATGGCCATTCATTTATTTTATTTTAACATGGCTAGTCCTGCATAGTCCTGTGCACAGAGGAGGTGGAGCTGTGGCAACGACTTAACTGTCCTTTACAAATTGTTTTACACTTCACTAGAGCAAAAGATCCAGAGGCTAAATTACAGCCCAGACACAATGTTAATATCCTCTCTTAATATCTTCTCTTCATCTGTGGCTTTGATCAAACAATATAGAGAAAACCTTCCCATGTTATGAGCATTTTCTTGGTAGAAAGGACAATCAGACAAGTCAAACAGCGAAACACAACTACTCAATGCCACTATATTTTAAAATTGGGACATCATGTATCATTATTACCGTACCTTTTGTCAGCAGGAGATTTAAATGACAGCACTTTGAACCCTAAGAATAATGTGTTTACAAACTCAATAATCAGCCAGTTCATGCTTATAATGGCATGATAAATACCGCACGATTATTCAAGAGTGCAGCATTTTTGCTGACATGCCAAAGAGTTAACGTGATCCTTCCAATGTTCATTTAATGAGCTTCATCTTAAAGAAGCCTAAAAATGAATTATACACATGTGGATGCGAGCCATCCTGTAATGCTCCTGGTAGTTCTGTATTACTGGTCTGTTGAACTTTTGGACTAAACACCCGCATGCTCTTTCTTCTTAGCCTTTCTTGTTGTTTCTTCATCCTTTTACATTCATTTTATGCTTGGCTATTCCTTGGGCTATCAGTGTATTAATGCTAGGGCTTAAGGGAAACCGCTTCTGGAAGATAAGCCCTGCAGTCGACATCTGGGTGCTCGCGGTTCATTCATCACTTCATCCCAAACACCCTGACCAACGGCCACCAAAAAATCATTTCCGAATAAAAAGACCATCCTTGCAGACTTGTAGTGAAATTCTAGACTAATAATTTGGCTGAAACACAACTTGATATGAAACATCTTCATTTGCCTTAGTGCTGCAGGCAAACCTTGACCTTCGCAGTTTGTGAGAGCCGAGTTGACAGAGCTGGGGGCTGAGGTGTATTTGGATACATAATGCAGCAGAGCCATAATACTTTGTGCATGGCCGGTTGCAGGCTGTCTATTCATGAGGAGAAGACCCTCTGTCTCACTCCATAAACCCCAGAGAGTAAGAGGACGGGTGTGGGGGCACAATGTCACTTGTAAATCCCAAATTAAACTCAACTGCCCAAAGCTTCATCGCATAAAAACAGCCCCCCGCCCCGCAACAACCCACCCAGACCCAGGTGCACAGACATTCTTGACAAAGACAGGACAGTCTCGCTAATGTCAAATTTCAGGACATTTCATTTGCTGGGGCCTTGGACCCTTTTGATCCATCCATTGCATCCATTTCATGCCACCAGGACATTGCCTCTTCAACTTCACTCCTGGCTAGAATTTTGAATTCTGATGAGAAAAGTATACAGACTTTGTGTAATACTTACTTTAAATGTTCCCCTAAAATGAACTTTGCTGGGGGTTTTTGGCCATTGTCATTGTATGGACAAAAATGTACAACTTCTGTGTTCTAGAGGAAGAAAGAAAATCCTGAAGGTTTAGAGTAAATCATGAGAGAATATACATTTTGGTGAAAGATCCCTTCCGGTCAAAAAAAAAGAAAGAAAAGATTTCAAAATTGTATGCAGGCCGGTTTGAGCTTGCTAAGGGAAAGAACCTCCTTGAAGGCAATCTGTTCATTAAGATAATGTGTTAGTTCCAATTAAACTAACATTAAAATGGTCCTCATAAAGAGTTTAAGTCAGCGTTTTTCTTAACTTGCTCCTTTAATTACATCGTTCCTCTGCTGTCATTAAGGGTATTAAAAATTCATTAACAAGAATAGTACAGAAGCCCGCCAACAAATCAGCTAAACTCTCATCTCATGTTGTCAAAAGATTATGGCTACTTTATTTGTGAGACTTTATTCCTCATAAAAAGGTTACTTGTGTATCAACAGGTTAGTTTAGTAACCTAATTTCCATAAATGTGTTGAGATATTCCAAATAGCATGTTTAATGGAAAAGAAACACATTTGAATGATGTATGTGAAAGAGTGATTCCAAATTTTATGTGATGCAAGTGTCATTTATTACATTTACATTTATTTGCAACATCGAAATTTTCCTCTAATGTGTTTCGACTGCAGCCTGTAATGTTTGAGACGGTTATATTTCTCTGCTCTAATTTGTTTTCATCAGATGTGTTTATGGCTATGTGAATGTACTTTACAGCTTTCCTAACAAACCATGCTGATGAAAATGACTGAATCCCTGAATAGCATAAGGTTACATGGTTTTTTTTATAAGAATGAGAACCACACCAATTATTATAGAGAGTGTACACCATTTTGAAACCTCTGGACACTGTCTCTTGCTCTTTACATTTTGATGAGTGACATTCATGTCCAATTGCCATGTTTGCACTGGTGTTTGTTTGATAGATTGTGTTGAGACAATTTGTTTACTTTGGGGTCATGGATGAAAAATTAGTGCTGGGGAAATAAATTTAATCTTGTAGCTTCAGTGGTTTTGGTAGAGTGAAACAGGGATGCTACAATAAATGCTCCAGTGTCCTCAGAATAATGTGTAGGTTGAATCGGCAGCAGGTGTACAATCTTTGGCAATGGCACCGCCGTGATCATTGTTTTGGCAAGAACAGTTTGATTAATTGCATAAATACATGTTAATCAGGACCTATCAAAGCACATGATGAATTCCCCTAGATTAATCATTTTCAATATGCACAAGTGTGATTTTAGGACAAACATAGATAGATCAGGATTGTTGAAAACATACTGTAGGGTGAAAAAGTCTCAGACCACTAGAAAACGCTTCTATTTGGAATTTTTACAAATAAAGTTTTTATATCAGAACTTGAAGTAAAAAAAAAAAAAGATGTCCAGCATAATTTGAGAATAATCCAAAAAGCAACAAGTGCCACGACGAAAGCACCTAAACTTTTGTACAAGGTTAACACAGTCACTGTCACAAATTTGCTTTACAGACCTAAAAATATGTCTAATTAATCATTTCATTATTGACCTAAAAAAAGTGCAGAATCTGAAAACATAATATGTTTGGTTTAAATTTGTTAAAAATCTCACATTCTAGCTTTTGAATGCTAGATTTTCAAAGTGGTCTCAGATTTATGGACCCCACTGAATATGCCACAGGATTGTGAAAAGTAGACACTATCTCACATAGACATAAACCAGTGTTCTCCATTAACAAATACTGAAATCCTGGTGTTGGTTTATCAAAATCATATGGACATTTAAATGTCACACAAATGCCCTTTCTACAGCAAACCAAATAAGACAATTATAGACACTAGCCTTGTTGATTGCACTTTTAACACCATTGACTAGGGCTGTGACGGTATGGGATTTTTTCTTACCGCGGTGAAGAAGCAACAAATCTTGCGGTTTGGCGGTTAACCGACAAATTAATGTTAATTTAAATTACATTTATATCTGCATTTATGTCAAAACCAAACTTTCAAACATCAAAATGTAATTTATTAATATGTATTCCTGTCAAAATG
>JAPMOL011156525.1:0-10287 GCA_029874575.1 Iberochondrostoma lemmingii | reverse complement strand
TATATATATATATATCCTTTTTACCTTGAGAAAAAGATTTTAGAGGTCATTTAGAGGTCATTTTCTCAGACATTTCACAGTGACCATGTCTGTCAAGCTTCTAAAAGGCCAAAAAGCATCATTAAAGAGGTTTTGAAAAAAAGTTTCAGTTGAATCACTCTAAAAATGTCATGTGGTGCAACCATCAAGCAAAAAGTAATACATGTTTACTTAGACGCTGAATACGTGAGTGTACACATCTCAATAACTTTTTTGAAAATGTTTTCAATATGTTTTTTGGGGTTTTTTTTGTGGCAAAATCATTGCATATTTGGTGAGTCGCACCACATGACATTTTACAACTTGACCTTTTAAGACTTATTGACCTTGATACACACACATGAGGGTCTGCAGGGGTTTTCTGCAGATTTCAGGATGTTGGTTGCACCGCATGATTTTGATTTGGTGAACAAAAGTTTAAAAGATAATTATTGTTTTTTTTTTTACTATGTGCCCTTCAAAAAAACAACAACATCTAAATTAATTTTAAATCAGCAATTAAAAACATACTCATCACAGAAGAGGTGCTTTCAAGTCATTGCATGTATGAACTGCATTTGATTTTTTATAGATTGGAAAAACATTGTAATGTCACTGACCCACACAAGTTTTCCCAACTGACCTGCGATAGTTTATCATTAACAGCCCTGTGCCGTAATGAGATCCTGTCTGGCTTCATCGTTGAGCTTTTGTAGTGTCATTGTCACTTACGTCCCCCCTTGTTTGAATGCTTCATCATATGCCGTGAGAGACAGAGTGACCACCGGGGATTTGAGGCGGGCTGAGGAGAGCAGACATTCATATTTATAAGTCAGGCAATCTGAGTGATAAAGGAGGAAGGACATTAACGCTGTCAAATGAAGCAATTTTCACCAAACAGTCTTAAAGGGATAAATGTGCTGCTTTCATTCTCACTTAACCTTTGATCTGCCGAATGTTGCTCAAACACTTACAGTAGCGGCTCAAAGTGGTCATTAAATTCCTCTGATTTGTTTCGCGTAATAGCCGACTGGCATCATTCTTGAGACTTATGGAAAACGCTGTCAATGGCATTACGTGGATTAAGAACTGGCCAATGATTTCTGTTGTACGACCATAATAATGTCAATGATCACATCATTTTGAGAGTAGCAGCTTTAATACTGCACTAATATGTAATATGTAGTGCTGGCTAAATTTGAAATATTTCATATTCTAAACCAGAATGATTTTCTTTGTTTTGTTCCTGAATGAAAAGTAAAACAATGTCTGGGTGATTCAGCTGCCCTTAATTCATAATGAAGAAAAATGCCTCATTAAAATAAATCTAATTTGCGTTGAGTCTTGTATAACCACTCAAAAACACGTCGTCATAACTTATTGATCATATTTTTTTTTACTATTATAATCTTTTGTTATTATTTCTCTGGAAAAATATGTATTTTTTTTACAAAATCACTTAACTTCTCATTAATATTTGTAAAAAAATCTGACATTTGGTGCATCTAACATGCAGATAGAACCTCATGACTGTGTGTGAAGGTCAAGAAGTTTCTTAATATATCAGATAATTTCTTATTTCATATGTTTTTATAACAAAGTAAGGTTAGGTTGGGTTGTGAAATGTGGTGCGACTCCTCAAATATGTCATTTTTATGAATTAATAAACATTAATATGACCTTTTAAATATTTACGGTGCAAGAAAAATATGTTATAGCTTTTACACCATATGGCATTTGTAGGTCATGAATGCAAATGCAAATTTCTAAGAACTTGGCAAACTAGATTCTTTTTCTTAATAATAGACACCAAGCCACTATCATTGTATGGAAATGAGCAGCCTGCATATTCTGCTAAAATACTCCTTTTGTTTTCCACATAAGAAAGAAAGCCATAGCATTTTAAATCAATGTGAGGGTGAGTAAATGATGACAGAAAGGCCAAATTCTCTTTCAATAATGAGGACTAGATTCCTTCTGTTTTTTTTTTTTTTTAAACAGAAATGGAATAAAATTTTCGGTAGCTGGTTAATTGCCCCAAAACTGGCGGCTGAGAATGAAAAATTCATGAAAACGGTGTCGCTATCAACAAAGGGAGGCAGAACGAGAAATCTATAACCCTGGTCTCTCACCATTAATTGAATTAAATTCAGTCTGAGGACAGATAAATTTGGCTTAAAGGCACCATATTCCCTCCAGGCCCTAATTAAATATACAGTCTTTAAAGCACAAAAATAATCATTTGATTCATCGAATATTAATGAGATGACGGAAGGTGTGCACTTCCAGAGTGCAACAGCACTCGCATCACATTTGCTTTTCCAACGATTCCGCTTTTCTAACAACGTCCTACACCACAAACAACTCGTCGTGTGTATAATCCAAATAAGTGTTGTTTCCTGTGCAGAGAGCATCTGTTAGCGAAGGAAAAACAGTAAGCAACCCTCTGCTCCTCTTTTGTTTTTCGCAAAAACAACATCCTCTTCCCGTTCAGACGCAGAGAGAGAAAAAAAAGAGTCTATCTAAACAGTTAACAGATGGCTAAAGCTTGTGTCTTTGAGCAGTGTTTCCCAGCAATTAAAAGTTTCTGCCTGTTATTCCGCTCCCCGAGTGCAGATTGCAAACAGCACAAGAGGTCAAATATCTGGAAGGGAAACGAGGGACAGGAGCGAATGCGGGCCGGTCTCATCTGGCGCTGTGCGGGACGTGCATTCACCTGAACGTCCGTAATCACCCGGCACCTATGTGAATAATTAGTACAATAATTACCAGCTTTAAAACGAGGCTGTGCGCTGCCCTCTTGCCTGACGCCATCAAGGATAACAGGTGTTGCCGGTGCCTGGAAGGGACAGGGATTAAAGATTATTTCACTATCTGGTCTCTCTCCTTCAGGCCAAAGCGATCTCCCCCACTCTCTCTGTCAAGCATGGAGACGGGGCCGAGCGGGGGCTCGTTTTCCTCCAGCGTGGCGGTTTTGGGAATGGAGTGTTTGACAGAGAGTGAATATTGTTTAATCTGGGAGAGTGATACGTCCTTGAGATTCCTGGGCGCTTGGTGTCCACATAACCTAGAGCGAGGTGGAGGTTGTCTTTATTGGTGTCTGGGCCTGTTACTAATGAGCAGGAGTTCTCACTGTACAGCATTGGAGAAACATAAAGCAGCATTATTAAACTACACACTGCACTTTACAAAGAAAAAGTGAGAGGTGCTTGCTTATACCATTGCTATCCGGTTGCTAAGGTGTTCTAGATGGATGGTAAAGTCATGCTGGGTGGTTATTATGGTGTTTAGGGTGGTTGCCAGGGCGTTTCTATGCTATTTGTAGGGTGCTGTGAATTGTTACCAGGGTGTATGCAGTTGATAAGTTGTTCCGAGTGTTTTTAACATGTTGCTGTGTAGTTGTTAGGATGTTTTAGATGTTTCTAAGAATGTTTCTATTGTTTTGGGTGGTTGTCAGGCCGATGCTATGCAGTTGCTAGGGTGTTGTGAGTTGTTGCCAAGGTCGATGCAGTTGATAAGGTATTGTGAGTGTTGCTATGCAGTTTTAGGATGTAAGGTGCAGGTGTTAGGATGTTCTAGATGGTTGATAAAGTCATACTGGGTGGATGCTCTAGTGTTTTAGGTGGTTATCAGAGTGTTGCTATGCGGTTGAGGGTGTTGTGAGTTGTTGCCAGGGTGTATGCAGTTAATAAGTTGTTCTGAGTGTTTTAACATATTGCCATGCAGTTGTTAGGATGTTCTAGATGGTTGATAAAGTCATACTTGGTGGTTGCTATGGTGTTTTAGGAGGTTGCCAGGGTGTTGCAATGCGGTTGCTATGGTGTTGTGAGTAGTTACCAGGGTGTATGCAGTTAATAAGTTGTTCTGAGTGTTTTAACATGTTACTAAGCAGTTGTTAGGATGTTCTAGATGGCTGATAAAAGTCATACCGGGTGGTTACTATGGTGTGTCAGGTGGTTGCCAGGGTGTTACTAGGGTGTTGTGAGTTGTAACCAAGGTGTAATAGTGTTAAACATGTTGCTATGCAGTTGTTAGGATGTTCTAGATGGTTGATAATGTCATTCTGGGTGGTTACTATGTTTTTTTGGGGGTGGTTGACAGGGTGTTAATATGTGGTTACTAGGGTGTTGTGAGTCATTGCCAGGGTATTGCTAGGGTGTTGTGAGTCATTGCCAGGGTGCTGATAAGGTGTTCTGAGTGTTTTAACAGGTTGCTATTCAGTTGTTAAGATGTGCTACATGGTTGCTAAACTGCAAAATGGTTGTTTTTACTAATATGTACATTTGAGGTACCAATATGTACCCTTTAGGCACAAAAGATTTACCCTTAGAAAAGGTATCGCCCCAGTTTATACCTTTTTTTCTGAGAGTGTACCTTAAGTGTTTTTTAAGCCATCAGTAAGGGCACAAAGTGAGAGACAAAGTTTACCAAAAAAGTTTATTTACAAATCTCTAGCACATTACAAAATACATACAACTGAATAGAAGTTGACACCTCTACCACACTGCCTCACTTAGCCACGTGCAATAATTGTGCCGCTCTCAAAATGTGCTTTGACGCTATCCTCTCAACAACTTAAGCAATGAAGCCAGGCAGCCCCAGGGTGTTTGTTCTTGTAGGAATTACTTAAAGACTTGTCAAGATGCCACCATCACTCCTTGCGTTCTCCGGCTTATTTTCTGTTTGTTCTTCTCACTTGTGTGTTTTTGAAATGACTACAACAGGTGCGACAGATTTGCACAACAGCAGCCTAGCATGTTTAGTTACAGACAAAAAGCAGAGAGCTGTTTTGTTGTTAATGAAAGCCATTTGGTGACAACCGTATTCATTTAAATTATTTCCAATGCACATGATCTGTCCTTAAAATTTTTTTAATCTTTTTATTAAAGCTGTCAACAGATTTTTTTTTAAATCACATTAATTACACTATATGCTGATCAATTAATTGCAATTAATCTCATCAATATTTGCTGAAAAACACAATCGAATCCCTTCATTTGGAATTTAAATGTGCAATTATTTTGCACTTATTTATAATTAATGACACAAAATATGTGTTGAGCTGACATCCCTAGTTTTTAGGAACTATTACAAATGGAAATAATTTTCATGCAAGTTTTCCATCAAAATAAGAACATTTTCTGGTAAAATTGAATATTTCCTCACTGTGAGTTTATTTCGGAAGTCTTGCGGTGACTGGCTCAAGGAGGCCGAGACATTCTTTTGTCATTATTATTTGATTCCATTCATCATTCGGGCTTACAACAAAGAACCCTGCTATGTACAATTTAAATAAAGCTTTGTGTGACACTCGTGCTGACAAGCTGATGTATCCATTCAAGAAGCAGGAGAATATGTGCATGTCTATGCAAAATAAAGATGAATGCAGCGGGAAACAGACAGCGGGTGATTAAGGTGCGCGAGATCGCGGCCGATCTGTCATGCTATCCCGTTGTCTTATGATACCTTATCATTAGTTTCCCTGACAATGATTTAGAAGTCATTGTCAGGGAAGTATTCCCCCTCATTGCCTTGCACTGTGTTTAAACGTAACCTTCTTTCAGCAATGGCTGCCATTCGTCACTTTTGACCTGTCAAGCACGGTAAAATTGGACACTTCCAACCGTGGCCTTTTGTCCTGACGCAGGCAGGCAGGTATGCAGAATCAGGATGGAGGACGGAACCGTATGCATCCATAACGTTTAACCGCCTCTGAATGATTACTGCCCCTAATTTCTTTGGGGACGATGGGACTCTGGTCCCGCTGCCAAGACCGTTTTTTTTTTCTACTTTTTTTGGTTTGTGTCTCTCTTTATTGCTTTATTTCAGGTCATGGCCTCGTGACTGTTAAATAAGAACCAGGGGCAGGTCAGCATGCAGGCCAAGGAACAGAGGAGCCCACCGGTCCCTCTCTCTGGCGGCCAACAGCTGATGCAGAAAGTCACCATCCATCTCTGGCAGGATGCTAATGATGCAGTTTTTGGAGGCGAGGAACTTAGGCCTACTTTGCAGGTAATTCTCTGTTGATCCACGCCTGCTGTTTAGAGCGTACGCCAGCGAAACGCGATAGGAAATGGGCCTCTGGAATCCCTTGAAGACATTGAAGGTGTGTTTGATGTCCTTGCAGTCTCGGTTCAGGCCTGTGGTTGTGAAAAACTTCTCCAGTGATATTGCGACAGAAGAGTCGATGCTGCCCTTTTATGGTCCTATCCAATGCACGTCCTGATTTTGCAGAGTTAGATGCGTTCCTGGGTCAACATATTTTGATGATCCTGGAACAACATTCAAATCAACCAATCAATTTACAGTTTACGGTTTATGTGAAGTTTAAGCTTACAACCAAGGTTAGGTGTTTCTATATCAGCATTATTAACCTATCATTTTCCTCTGATTTTAGGGATAACTTATGGGTATAGGGTTAAGTTTAGGGGTAGGTATATGGGTTAGGTTTAGGATTACATTTTTCGGACAAGAATGTTGCTCCAGGGTCAACAAAATATGTCACGTCTAACTCTGCAAAATCAGAGTGTGCATTCTGGAACAATACTCCTGTCCGAAAATGTAATCCTAACCATATCCCTACCCATAAACCTAACCCTACCCATAACTTATCCCTAAAATCAGAGGGAAATGATTGGTTAACAATGCTGATATAGAAACACCTAACCTAGGTGAATAACACTGATGTAGAAGCACCAAACGCTGGTTGTAAGCTTAAACTTGACATGAACTGTAAACTTGTCCCTCAAATCTGATTGGTCGATTGGACTGTTGTTCCAGGATCAACAAAGATGTTGATCCAGGAACTTGTTTTACATGGTGAAATCAGGTTTGAACACAATCCCATGGCAGTTTGCCACAATTTTACATTTTGGCCAGTTGGTGGCTAATTCGTACTATTTTGTACAATCCCATTCACTTGTTTTTGTACGGTCTGATTGCGCCCCACTGACAAGTTAGGTTTAGATGTGGAGCTTTTTGTCTAAAAATGTTTTCTTTTGAATCACATAATACGTTTTCCAATTCAACTGCACTACTTTTCCATTGTTTTTCTATATAAGCACAAGCTAGATGGATGTGTTTGGCGTGGCAATGAACTTACTTTTTTTTTTGTTACACTGACCAGTGTCTCATGTTTTTAACAGTATAACTGTGTTCTATGTGAACAGGCCCTAACATTGTACAAATTCATATAAAATTGCCACCTCGTAAAATAGTTACGCTTTCTCATGGGATTGGGCGTCTTTTCTGTTTCTGAAACTTTTCTGAACGGTTTCAGACTCAGTTGCCGCCCCTTGGTAATTCTTTGGAGCTGTTTGCCAAATACTGATTTCATCTGGCCACAGTCCATGTGCAAACAGTAGTTTGGGCAGGTGGGAAACTGACCCTCCAAAACGCAGAGAACTAATTCACGAGACTTCTGTGACATTTTCAGACTGAACATGTGTTGCTAGGAAGTGAAGCACATGTTGTTCACAGGAAAGATGTAAATAATTATCTGCTTACAACAGGTTTTCTTTCCCACCGGGTGTTCTTACAAATTTCGCCGGATTAAATACAATTATACTAATGATCTACACCCTTGAATGAAGAACTTGGGCCAGCTTGTTTAATGCTATGTAAAATGACAATAACATGCACAGTATTTGCATTTGTAGATTGATCATTTGAGGCTAAAAATTGAGGTTGTGCAAATGGAAATGATCTACATCACCTCTAGAGTGTTCAGAATATGAAACAAATGTTTCCCATTAGCAGAATTATGTTTCCAGCATTTGTTCGCCTTGGAAATAGATATAAAGCATGATAATTCATATTTAGATGCACAAAATACACTGTAGAAAAAGAAAACGCTGTAATGCAAGCAAAAAACAAAAAAAAACTGCAGACCCAAAAAATTTAATATGAAAATGTTTTTTTTTCAGCATAAGTGGCTACAGTGCACAATATTGTTTTATCAATTTGTGCGTTTCACTCAGCAATGTTAAGTTGACTAAACAAACACTTGTTAAGTAAAGCTGACAATACTCATATAAACAAATAAGTTGGATGCAATTCATTTCATTCAATTACATGAGTTTTTAAGTAATGTGAACGAGGATGGTTTGATTGAAACAGTGAAAGTGCATTTTTTTCCTAGTGTGGTTGGTTTCCCCCCAAAAAATAAATAAACTGATAAATAAGTAGTGCATTTTAAAAAGAATGACTGGAACACAAATGAGAGTAAAAACAGCATTGAGAAAATCAGTTTTACAAAATGCATATAAAATGAATAGAGTTGATATCTCTGTGTCTCATTTACCCATATAAAGTAATTGTAGCATCATACCATAGCATCTAGACAAATTAGCGTTAGGTAAACATTTCTGTGCACAAAATAATATAAATTACAGGATTATTTGGATTGTGACGATCAGTAAAAGCAGCAGAAATCTCAGTGTTCACTATGAAATATGATTAATCAGTCTTAAATCTGACAACCGCTGACATCACAGTCATTTATTCTGTAGCTGAGGGTTGGTTCTGCCTCGGGTGAAACCTTCAACTACAGCAAACGTCAGTTTTTTATCTCGCTTGAGCAAAGTTGTCGCTGCAGAGATGTAATGTGTTTGTCTTTCGATTCAATTAGCTTACAAAAGACCTTGAAGCGATGCAATCAATTATGGGATGATGTTCTTTTACCTTGCAGTAATGCTGCCTTCAAGTCACGTAGGAATGATTGCATTTTGAGTGCACTCGAACACAACACAAAGTCATAACTGACAGTTTTTTAAAGCACATCTTTCAGAGAATAATGGTGGCGAAATGGTTTTGATCATAATTCGTTGTCAGTAAAGTTAAGTGACGCGCAACAAAACTACATTTCCCACAGTTCTCTTTCGCAGCCTAAAAATGATCAAATACATTGGAAAAAAAGTTAGACATCTAAGGCCCTATCATACACATGGCGCCAGGTGTGACACAAGTGTTTTTTGCTAGTTTGAGCCCGACGCAGTTATCATTTTCACGTCCTGCGCCACGTTGTTTAAATAGCAAATGCATTTGCGCCCATGGGCTGCTGGTCTGAAAACGAGGTGTGTTCTGGCGCATTGTTGGCACGTTGCTATTTTGAGGCAACTGAAATAGACTGTTGGAGATGGTGCAGTATTTAATTTTTGTTATTTAAAGGGCGCATTAGTAATATGAGCATATAGGCGGGTCCACAACGCCCGTACAATTTGTTTATTACACACTGGGACACGGAGCAGCATACAAACATGCCAAATATTAAAAATAAAAAGAATTACATTGTAAAAGATTATTATTGTGTACATAAAGATATGGTGGAATCCGGCTTGTCCTGTAGATGGTCTGCTTGCGCGCATTACCTCGCGCACGAGCAGATCCGTTTCCTCTCTGGAGATGTGTTCTAAAAATTAATAAAAATTCTGCCATTATAGCGAATCTGCCATGGAGCGAGCGCAACTGGCTTTTAAAGGAAATGGGAGATGAGACCCTAATTGTTTTTTTGCACGTTACTTCCAAAACACCCATTACTCATTAAAAGAACAGGGACAACCTTTTTAGACCATGCACCTGGCGCCGACCATTTTTCCCGTCGTCAAACTAGCAAAGCTGGATTCGGACAAGACTTAAGTGCACTTGAGCCGTGCGCTTTAGACCATGCGCTTAGATCGTTAAAATAGTGTGCATCCTTTGCACCTCGTTTCGTTGCACTAGTACTAAAAGCCTCCAAAATCACGTCGTGATCACGATTTTCTTTTAAATTACTCGTAAAAGAGCTTTCCAGAAGAACTCAAAGATACAATGAAAGAAAGTAGCCACATGCTTTTGTTTTTGCTAACATGGTTAAAGTTGCTTGCTAAGTTACATGCTAGCAGCCATACCAAAATTTAGTATGTTTCTTTAAAATCACAAAATGCTCAGATTTAAAAAATGACAGCAAACTTCCATAGACCTTATTCACAGCAGCGTCATCTTTGATTTTTAACGGGAATGAAAGCGAGGCTGTCAGGGATAGTACATCTCTTTAGTGGGTTGAAGTGTTATATAATGTGTTTTTGGATTGCTCTGCTGACAAAACACTGCAAAAATATCCTTCCAAGACATTTCAGTTGACGGACAACATGAGCTGTGGAAAATTATACCTGATCTAGGAGATTTATACAGCTTTTTAGGGCGTTATCACACCTGAAAGTCCGCACCAAGGTCCGAACCAAAGGTCATGTTTTGATGCATTGTATACATTTGGTTAGTTTTGGTTTGGTT
>JAPMOL011156417.1:0-12686 GCA_029874575.1 Iberochondrostoma lemmingii | reverse complement strand
TCTCTCTCTCTATTGAGGCAAACATTACTACTACCTATTGCTCATTCTTACGGTAATGAATGTGAACAAATCTCTAAAACATTCAACCTACACTTCTATATAAAAGTTTGCAGTCAGTAAGATTTTTTAAATGTTTTTAAAAGAAGTCTCCTATGCTCACCAATGCTACATTTGATCAAAAATACAGCAAAAAAAAGTAATATCCGATTATTACAATTTATAAACCATTTCTATTTTAATAGATTCAATTAGATTAAATAGATTCATTGTAATTTATTCCCGTGATGCAAAGCTGAATTTACAGCATCGTTACTCCAGTCTTCAGTGTCACACGATCCTTCAGAAATCATTCTAAAATGATGATTTGATGGTCAAAAAACATTTCTTATTATTAGCAATTTTGAAAACAGTTGTGCTGTTTAATGATTTTGTGGAAACCGTCACTTTTTTGTGCACTTGTAACCCTGGTAGGTGGGCATTTCTATTCTAACAGTTTAATAAGCCGCTTTCACGTCTCTGTTTGCGATCAGATCATTTTAAACTCCAGGAAAGTTTTCAGCCCAATTATCCTAAATTTCCCATGAAAAAAGCTTGCTGAAAATACAGTTTTGTGAAAATCTTCAATCTGATAGTTATTTTGCAGGATATAGCAAATGATGACAAAATGAACAAGAAAAATTATGGATGCTTAATTTCACAATAAGTATGCGATTAATCGCACAAAATGGTGGGATTAATCGCCATAAAAAAAACTATCAACATCTATCAACAGCCCTAAAAAAAAAATATGTGAGGCAAACCTGTTATCATCAGTGACTCAGAAAGGGTTAAAGAAGGATTAAGCTTATCACGGGTATTTCAATGAGTTGAGTAACTCCATATGATTTCCTTTGTAATTTTATGGCTGCCTTTCATCTTCACAGCACGTACATCTCTACGGAGACACTGAACTCCCTCACACTTCCAGCACGTTCTTACACAATAATGAGCTCAAGTATATTATTTATGTTCACGCACACCACATGCACATATTATAAATCAAGCACGTGGCTTTTCTCAAGGAGCAAAAAAGCCATTTATCGGAAGAAAAAAAAACAGCGGGCTTAACTTTAGCACGACATACAATGGCACTCATACTAAACATTTAAACGTGTGAATTTTTAGCTTTTAGGATGTCCCAATGAGTTATTCTAACCAATAAAAAACATTTTAAGAAGCTCTTACCCACTTCATTCAGAAAGAAAGAATGGGGGCTTGTAAAACTGAATCCTTTTTGCGGGTACCATTAAATGAGACGCATGAAATATGAGCTTCTCCTCGAACAGTCTACAGAATCTGTCAGTTTACTGCTCAGCCTTGGATAAAATAACAATAGTAGTTATTATTATAGAGTTAAATGGAATGGAATCATCCAATTCACTGAACAGATGATGATGATTCATTCACAAATCAGACATTGCTACTTTTCTCATGAAAATTTATCAGATTTTAAACGGTGCAGAGAATGTTAAATGTGTATTAGATTAACAGTGTTTGTTAATATGAGTAAATACATTTTTAAAAAAATTATGTTTTTGAAAGAAGTCTCTTAGCTCACCAAGGCTGCAATCATGTGATTGAAAATACAGTAAACAGCAATGTTGTAGTATAATATTTCAAATTAAAATAAGTTTTTCTATTTTAATGTATTTAGAATGTAATTTATTCTTGTGATGCCAAAGCTGAATTTTATAGTACAGTCTTCAGTGTCACATGATCCTTCAGAAATATTTGTAATTTTGCTCATTCCATTTTTTTTTTTCAGGAATCTTGAAAAGAAAGTTCAAAAGAAAAACAAATATTTGAAATAGAAAACATTTGTAACAATATAAAAGTAGTCACTTTTGATCAATTTAATGCATCTAGTATTCATTTCTTTGAAAAAATAATGACCCCAAATTTTTGGAATGGTTTTATATGTTGACTAGACTGTACACTAATAAATCATGAACCTGGATATCTAATACTATGCATTTTAGCACTTGCTGATACCACTCAATTCCACATTTTTTATTTAGATTTCTGACAGAAATCTCATTAATAAATACGGACACCTAGTGAGAAACAAGAGGAGTCCCACGGTAGTCGGGTAAAGTAAAAAAGTAAATGGGTTTAACGTAACAGTGGCTGTGCTGGAGGCACTCAGAGACACTGGAACTAATGCAAAAGACAGGTGGCACCAAACTTAAGAAAGCATACGTGAGTAACTTCACCCCTGGTCATGAACCCCTTCCTGTCAGCTGCTCTGCCCTCTCGATCTGAGTCCCGAGAACCACCTCCAAGTCCTTCAAATCAGGAATCAAAATTCTATAACTCCTCTTTCTGACAACATAAGGTCACACCACATCCATTAAATATGCAATCCATCACTGAAGCAACTGACAGGACACTTGCGGTGTAGAGAAAGCAGGTGCCATCACACAAGAAGAGTCTATTTGGGTGGTCATGGGGTACAACAGACAAATTTAGTCAGAAATCAAAAAATTTAAAGAAATTTGAAAAATAATCGCCAACTTATCGGCCAATAATCGGTATCGGCCAATAAAAGCAATTATGCGTTTAAAAATAGACAATGACGCTACTTTAATACATGTTATAGCATGAAAACCCATTCATGAACATAAAAAAAAGTAAAGATACAGTACGACTTACGCTAATGTATCGTGTCTCGTGTAATTGCTCAATCAGTGTTTCAACCATGGAAGAACGTCAGTTAATCAGCTCGAGAACAATGTCACTTAACGTTGGCAAAGTTCTCCAGTGTTCACAGTTTGTTAGTTAGCTATAATAATAAAAACACTAGACAATAGGGCGGCACGATATATATAGTTTTAGCATCGATATCGCGATGTGTGCATCCGCGATAGTCACATCACTTTCAGCAACCATCCTCGTAAACAGTCGGTTATTAAGTTTTGATGGATGCGGATTGAAGGTAAAGAAAGACGTTAGCAGTGTTGCAATCAGTCAGTTATGTGTTGTAAACAACTGAGAAAGAAAACAGATGTGTATCATTATATTGGATCGGAGCATGCATCTTAAAGTGACAGCAGCCTAATTTGGCTGTTGGGCACCAATGTTAATCAAACAAAATTACTTTTGTAAATTTAACAAAGATAAATTGTATTAATTATATTTCATTTATACAGTCAAGACTGTGCAGTGTTATTTTACATTTGATTATTCAATGTCTGTACCTGAATACTGTTAGATTTACCTAAAAAAACAAAGCATTTTTGCTCTATTGTATTTATCTATGCTTGTAATTTGTTTATTATTTTCTAAATCAAAAATCACCACAATCATAAATCAACCAAGAATTATTCAATCTTTCCAAATAGAGCTATTCAAAACATCTGGTGAAATTGTCTTCATATCGCCGAAAAAACTAAATATCGCAATGTCTGTTTTTTCCAATATCGTGCAGCCCAACTAGAGATTAGCTTATTTACTGTTTATTATATATGCATGTTTGAAAAAATCTGTCATTAAAATGAGTGTCTATGCAACAGCAAGTTAAATACAAACATTGAGTGTAAGTATTATATCTGAAAATGCATAGCAGTTAAATATAATAGTTTAGACTCTGTTGTTGATTTTAACTTCTAATGGCAATGTACCAAATGAGACGGTTCACTGTATAGTTCTAAGCATTAGTTGTGAGAGATTCTTATTCCCTATCTGTAATATCATTCTGAATAATCAGCTATCCTTATCGGCTGAGACATTTCGTATCAGTGCATCTCTCGATTTTATTTTTATTACAGAAAATAGTAAAATATTATAAAAAGATATTTCAAATTTATTTATTAATTCATGTATGAATAAATGTATTTTATAACATTTCACTGTTTTTCAGCAGAAATTTGATTAAGATATATAGTTGTCTTTGTTTTCTAGAAAGGGAAATGTCATATCTGGGAGTACTTGGCGTCAAAAAGTTTGAAAACACCCACATTAATGACCTGAGCCACATCTCCATTCAGCTGCCACAAAGTAGTGTGTGTACTCAGAATGATGGTGCCATACTATGCCAGCTCTGCCAACTAGCAGTAAGGACACCCACAGCGGCGGAAGGAGAGCATTCGTCATTCCTGCCACGTAACCTGGACTGAGAAGACTCTGACATGTTGTGGACATGCCAGGCCCCCAGAGCGCTCCAAAAGGAAAGCGTAGTATTCGTGCTGATTTTTATGAATGAGTGTCGAGTGCCGTAGATGAATCACGACTTCTGTTCGACGCTAGCCAGGAGGCAACAGCCAGATCCACACACAAACACACAGAACGTATGCCTGCATTCACTGCCTCATACAAAGCCACCAGACAAGACACACAAACACACAGGGAAACGGGTAGAGTGGAGATATGGCCGTATGAAGTGTGTGGGTGCGTGTCCGTATAGATTCTGCAGTCGACAAAAGTCTTTGAACGTGACCGCAACTTACTAAAAAGAAATCCCACGATTCTCTTCTCTGTACTGTATAAGAATCACAAACCCTGGAGCTATTCAAACATTTTTGCTACATGTTTAACAGTCTATAAATTCAGAAGCACGACTATGTATGTAAGCCAATAAATATGTGGAAACTCATGAATGTATAGACGGTTGTTTAACTACTCCACTGCTGCTTTAATCACATGGCAGCTGCCATAGAAACAAACGCCTTAGTTGTAACATTCACACAGCCACTTTTTTTCACTTTTACTGAAAATCTCTTTTTGAAGCTGCTGCACCATAACTCAAATTAATAAATGAGACTACAGTTTGCATTCATGTAACATAATAGAGCATGCCATCAACAAAAGCAAAGACAAGGGTTCGATTTCCAGGTAAAATGTTGAATCTTGAATGCAATTTAAGTCACTTTGGATAACATACAATGATTTGCATTAATCATTACATAATTCCATTTAAGTCTATTCCCATTGTATCACATATTTCTATAGTTTTATAATCATTCAGAGACCAGATCAGAAGCGTTTAAAGTAGTTAATCAGGTTAGAATATACTACATAACATACCCCAATTTTCACTACTGACGAGTCAATGCTAGTTGTCGAAAGTAAGAGCCAAACTGCAGATTTTTTGGCAGTTGGAGTTGATAAATTTCACAGAAAATCATGTAGTATATGATGGGCGCAGACTTTAGGGCGCTTTCACACTTGGTTCGATTGCCTGTTCCAAACCCGAGTTTGATTGCTCCCCCCTCCCCATGCCCCCGATGGACCGGGTTCACAATATATTATTTGTACCCGAACCGCGGTACGCTTGCGTCATCAAGCTGCAGCTGACGTGTAATCGTGTTGCTTGGTAACCGCTATGAATGAAAAGGCGTCAAAATTGATAGAATTGCTCGCTTCACATTTGTTCTTCTTTTTTTTAAACTCTGATTTTGTTTTCAAAGAAAAAATACAGAAACACACTTGCGTCTGTCTGCCGCAAAAGTACTAAAATCGTTCCAAAGACAGCAGGCTGTCTGCCGAAGACGAATTTGAAGAAAGAAGAAGCTAGAAGAAGAAGAATAAAAAAAAAACAGCAAGTTTGTGGCCAGAGAAGGACAGTAAACCAATTAATTATGTTTACTCGAATACATAGTTTGCCTTCTCCGGAGATGGAAATGGAAGAAGAGCCGTTTTGTAGATTTCTTCACAAAGAGCTTTAGAAAAACATTAGACAAGTAAAACCTCCCACACATGTCTGGGCAAGGCCAGTGATTACACACAACCTACAGGGATATGACACAGGACACGACAAAAAACTGACACCCCTCCTCGGCACCCCCGGGTTGTGTCGCGCTTTTCCTTTATCCTCCTGAAATGCATTTGCAAAAGTTCACTGAAATAACACAAACACATCCTGGTCTTCCCAAAGCATTATGTATCTGTTTCTATCGTTACAGCAGGCAAGAGACATTGGAAAACACTTTAAAGAGGATTTCAACATTTTCAAACAGCCAGAGACATCTGCGAAACCTTGGAAGTCTTCATCTCAGAGCCAAACTATACTCCGCTTGGTAATCGAGCCTCATACTAAAAATTTCTATATCAACAGACAGACAGACAAACACAGGGTCTAAAATTTACTTTTTGTAAATGGAGTTACAAATGGAGGATTTAACAAAAAGAAACATAAATGTAAGATTATACATTTTCCATACACACTGAGAGACTAAAAGACAGACAGACGGACAGATTCTGAGAGGTTCAAAGACAGACAGATGGACAGATATCAAGAGATTGATAAACAGACAGGCAAACGTGTTTATCGATCGCAAACAGACGAAACGAAGACAAATGATGGGTAAAAATAAGAGACTGAAAGACAGACAGACGATCGATATATGGATTCTAAGAGAATTAAAAACAGATAGACGATAGATAGAGCGACTGATATATAGATAGACAGACCAATAGACTCACTGACCAACAGACAAGACAGACAGAGATTGGACTGGACTAAAACACTGAACCAGTAGTTACCAGGTTACTGAACTCATGACTGAACATTGAGCACTGTTCTGCCAGAGAGGGTCAGTTTAGCCTTCATTAGGCGACACTATCTGAGCTGATCTGTGCTTTACACGGGAAATCTGCAATCTGCTCATTATGTGGCACAGCTGAGGAATGTGAAAAATCCCAGGTATGCAAGCCATAGAGGATGCAAAATGGTTTGATCAGACAAATCAGCAAGCATTCAGGACAACAACAAGAGTTTGCACTGTTGTTTGGGGTTGTTTCGCAGCCAATGAAGCCCAGGGGGCTCAAACCCATGCTCAGACCCCGTTATCAAAAAATCCTCTTCCCCTCCCCTCTCTGGTCTGGGGTACGCAAGCATATTTTTCAGGGGGAAGACGTGCTTGTCTGGATCATAGGGGCCCGGACCTCAGAGAAGGTGAGGTCACAAACCCTGAATGCACACACACACAATGTCAGCGAGGCCACAAGCGAGCAAACAACTGGATGGGTCACTAGAGTAACAGGCAGACGGGTGGTGGGGCCAGGAGTGTAAACAGTGAGGAGAGTTATCTAACGGCTAGAGCTGTTAACAGCCCGCGATAAGAGCCCTGGAAGAGAGAGGGGAGGAAATGGCAGTCAAAATGTTGAGAGGGGGCCGTAAAAAAAGAAAAAGAAAAAAAGACAGACAAAATAAGTGGGAAGGGAGGAGAGGTTGGCGGACAGGAGGGAGGAGATTAAGGAGGGCTGACGGTTCGCTCCCCCTCACTGAAGAGTCTTGTTTTTGTGCTTGTAAACTTGACATTTCTCATCAACACTTCGCCTCTCACAGACCTGAGGACGTCCGTTGCATGCCTCCTCCCAACAGACCCCTTCCTTTTCCCACCATCAAACCGAACTGGCATTGCAAAATGTCTCCGGAGACAAAGAGCAGAGGCACATTCAAACACACAAAGACACACACAGATTACAAACACACACAAATCATACCTACAGCCACCACCAGGGGCTCCGTTTAGACTACAACATTCTCAGCTGCCATACTCAGTTGAAGATTGTTCTTTTTTTTTTGGTTTTATGCCACATCAACATCTAAGGCTATTTTAATGACCCTATTTTAAGGAAAAAATTGTGTAAAAAAGTACATAGACAAGTACATAAACATTTAAAAAGGAGATCATGGATAAAGAAGATTAAATAATGAATTTGTTATTATTTTTATTTAATGTAAAACATATTACAGACCTGCTCTAATATAAATAGTGGCATCAGTCTGAGACCACTTGTGTTAAATGCTTCTTCTTTGCATCCAAATTCAGATATTACGTTATCATTTCTTGAACATTTCTCTAAAACTTCAGGTTTAAATACTAAAAAAAGTGCCATATTTTCATGTTGGTCCCAGAATTTCAGACCAACAGATATGTCTGTGATTGGCTACAATGATCAGCCCTTCAAAAACATGTTATAAATAGAAACCTTTACAGAGCACTTACACAGATGCACACGGAACATACGGTTATGGGTACTATGTTAATCAGATAGTGGTGATGGGTATGGACTAATGTAGCATGTTTATAAGATATACACTAAATACACGGTTTAAAAAAATATATACGCTAAATAAGTTTGTTCATCAGGTAGCGGTGATTAAACAATCAAATAACTTTGCAACATAATAATACATTAATGGTCAAAATAATTGACATGCCATACATGCAAAATCAATTTTGTAGAATTTCTAAGACTACGAGTACCCATTAAAAGTTCTTCCAGCCAATGGATTTGCTTTGTGTACTGTTATTTAAGGGGCAGATTGAATCGTTCATGACATCAGAGATTAACTCAACAGCCATTCACAACCCTTTTGGATCAATGTATTCCTGAATTAAATATTTAAAATATTTAAATATTTATCACCAGAGATGGATTATTAGAGCATAGGCCTAAGCAGGTCAACAAACATTATAAGGCATTACAAATGGAAAGTTCATGAACTCCAGGCACACGGATGCATACACAGAGGTGACGGTAACAAGTGCATGCAAGAACAGGCAAGGAATGCTTTAATGGTATTACATTTCAGAAAAAAAGCAAACAATAGGGCTGTTGTGGACACCCTCATCTCATAACAAACAGGCAGAGTCTCGCGCACATACGCAGGAGCTGATTGACGATTGGTCGCTGACAGCAACTCTTGGTGCAGTAATTAGAGAGAGAGGACTGATCCAAATTGACTACAAAACCACTGTGTGCCCTTGAAGAAACATCTGTGCACAAGAAAAACAAGGCAATTATGCCAAGGGGTGGAAAGCCAGACGGCTGCGCCGAGTGACACAGAGTTTGTGCCAATACTAAAGACCGATTCATTTTAGGGAATCACTAAGTTATATGATTTAAAACAAATTCTCTGTTGCTGTGTCTCAATTCACCTACTTATTATATGCCCCTAAAGTATGTACTGTTTTTGTGAAGAAACATTTATAATTAACATTTATAAAAAGTCATTACTATAACATTATTATTATTATTATTATTATAATAACGTCCTTATGTGTCATTTAAAAGAAAGTAGAAAATGTGTTAAGTTTAACCTTTTATATAATAGTATTGTACCAACTGGGGATGCACGCCCTAATTAATTGTTATCGAATTGAAATAGGAAATTTGCGTCAATACCCAACCCTAGTTAAGAAGCCCCCCGGTCCCCCCGTATATCCTTGCCGTGACCTTTCTTTAAGTTTAATCATTCTCACCAACGTTTGTGCCTCAAGAACACCGCAAGCTACCGACAGCTCATAAAGCGTAGGAAAATGCTGGGGTGTGATTTTCATAGACAAACTGTTGATTCCTTTGAAGCTCCATGTGGAAACACTGACGGGAAGCGTACACAATCGGACAGGTGGCAGCCCACTGCTTGTTCCAGTAAGTTCTTTGGAGAACACAGATCAATCAGTCGGACCATTAGTAGGTCCTATCTGCCGTGACTACCAGTCGTTGTCTTTGTTTGAGTGTTTGAGCCTTGGATACAGGTGACTCACGCCTCCCCACCTCTGCAAAGGCGAAAACACGGCTTTCAGACACAAGATTACCATACTGAACAGGTGTGCAGGGGAGCAAGTGCTGACACGATGTGGGCGGGAATGCCGGGAAGAGACTGTATCAGCAGTGCGGAGGGGAGTCGCTGGAAAAAAAAGGACACTCACAAACAAGAGTCGCCCACTGATGTGGATCAAATCTCCTGGTAGGGTCGAAGCACGTCACCTCCATACTTTCCTCAAACGTGTCGTACTCAGGATTGTCGGCTTCAAAGAATCCCAAGAGCAACAATAAACATTCAGGCGGTAACGGAGCGCGTTTGTGAGGAGTGTTGATTTCCTCTGTTTGTTTTCAAACGGAGGGAAAGAGGAGGGAGGGCAGCTCTGCGACGGCCTCTCTGAGCCTGGGACTTGCATGGTCTGCAGGTCTCTTGAAGGCCAGGGGTGGAGGGTGCTGTAGTGTTCTCATCCATTATGCTTTTCCCACCATTCTTGTGTGCTTGGGAGAGGAAGAGGGAGCAAACATTCATAAGGGGTAGTTCACTTTCCCAGGCATTCCCAGGCATTCCCAGTCAGATGTAAGGGACACACTGGCATTCATATCTACTGACCTCAGGACTACAGAGATAAGAAATCGTAGATGAATATATTTTGGCCTCAGCCAGGTGATTTTCTCACATTCTATCAATCCTATTCACACCAAAATTTTTTTAAATAAATCTGGTTTGGCGCATCAAAGTACTATTGAGGTATCTAGCCAAATCATCATCCTAATTCAAGCCCATTAATTCCTTGCAGTAAACAGAGCAGTTTTGAATCTACACGCAAGAGATTTCATCTACAAAAAAAAACATGAAATGAATCAAAGGATGTCCATTTAATAAATATAAAACGAAAACATTTAGAAAATTAGAGGTCAACTGATGTGAATTTTTATAGTTTTTGATGTCAATAGCAAACAATATGCACACAAATTTCACTCACACTTTCCTCAAAAATAATTGAAAAAGTACATTATTCTTTAACAATGTGTCTAGGAGCACTGTTATTGGTATAGTGGCTGGCCAATATGCATTTTCCAATAGTCAACGTCTGATGTAAACAAACTTTCTGAAATAAAAATATATATTTTACCCAACATTTACTCAAAATTCACCAAATAAATACTGAAACCAGAAACACTTTTGACAATGTGTCAGTAAAATTAAAAATAAATAAATAAATAAATTAAAAACCTCAAAAACCTTCAATCTTAAAAATGGCCAAATAATTACCCTGACTGATATATCGGTTTATCAATAGTGCACAATAAGCCAGAGAAGAGCTTCAAACCAACCACACAATAGATCTAAAATAAACTGAAAGGATGTGCAATTCTCAAAGAATTTTCACTTGATACTTCAAAAACAAGTGGATTGAATGAATAAATTCTTCACTCAAAGAGTTCTTTGCTAAAAAATTCAAAAAACACTGCGAAATGAGACTAGTCCATTAATCTGCCAAGTGGAAACAGTTCTCAGGTATGGTTAGAAGCACAATGAAATAATCTCACAGGCTAATTATATCAATGTATCATTAGTAATTGATAAGTACAAAATGCATCTGGACAATTATCCAATGAATAAAAGTGATTATTATCCAATATCCAGCACAAGTTGTTGCGTAGAGCTCCTTACAGAACATCACCTCAGGTCATTGAAAACCTTGTTTTGTTATAGGGCTCTTTGTCTTCAGCTACTGTCAAAGCCGTTGATGAATTGGTAGACAGTCTAGTCATAACTCTCTCAACACAACATAGATTACACTAACCAAATATTTACCTGACAAGATCCTGCCAAAGAGGCAGACCTCCAGCTCGCAAGCAAAGTAAACAGCATCCCTCTATCGATTTAGCTAAACTCAGCTTTATCTTATGCAAACCAAGCCTCGGTTAGGGTTATCAGTTTCACAATTCATTTCACTATTCATTCAAATCCCATGTGAAGGAACGATATATGAAATGCCAGGAGATGTGAATCCATCAGAAATAAAACCTTTAATAAATCAAACATTCGCAAGATCAGGTCTGGTTGGCAAGTTCTTACCCTTCTGGCAGTGGTTGGAGGTCCAGCAGCGGTAGCTGTAGTTGTCATTGAAGCTGGTCTTAATGCACTGCGGCCTGTCCTCCATGATACCTGGACAAACATCACCGCATTCTTTGGATTGCTTGTTCCCATTGATGTAGTTGTTAAACTCTGCATCCATAATGAGTGACCAGTCCACCGAGTCCAAGTAACACAGCTCCGGGTTCTTTTCGATTCTGATGGCCCCTCTGGTGATGTTCCTCAGGTTGTGGAGGCCGATATCTTTCAGGCTGGTCATTTCGAAGATGACCAGGGCGTAGTTATAGAACAGGTTGCGTCCTCGGATGACGTTGAGGTTGGGGAAGAGCATGCTGAGGCTGTCCAGGCCAGAGACACGGAACAAGAGAAGGTAGTCGGTGACCATGGTCAGCTTGGGGAAGGACAGGGAGCGAAAGTGTTCCTGGTTGAGGTTGTTATTCTTATCTCCAATGAGAAGGATCTGCAGGTAGCCTTCCACCACCGTGCAGTTATCCAGCTTCTTGAACTCACTGATGTCATTGCGGATATCAATGTGAGGACCACAGACTGGAATGGAGAGCAAAAAACAAACAAAAAAAAACAGTACAGTTAGACTATTATTACCAAAACTGAACGTTGTAAAGCTTCTTTATTAACATTTATTACACTGATAATGTATGCATTTCTTTATTAATAGAAATGAATAAAGAAATAATAAACCTAAATATTGAAGTGATTTATTTCGAGGAAATTGTGATGGAATAAAAGGATATTAACTTTCCAACAAAAGCATGACTTGAATTTAGTCAGGACTGAAGTGTCCAGTGTCACTTGTGATAAGCAAAGGACAGTGGAAATATAATCTCAGAGCATGCTCTTAATTTACAGCGGCTTAGAAGGGATCTGCCAAGTTATCCTATATAACTCTTGGACACCGTAGCACTCTTAGGATTGACTGTGTTGCCACTTTATATCAATGTTGCTGCTAGTTACTTTTCTCTCTTTAAAATCACTGAAAAACGAAAATAGCCGAAACATCTGTAGGCCGCACAGGCTATTGGATATCATCAACCAA
>JAPMOL011156364.1:0-13075 GCA_029874575.1 Iberochondrostoma lemmingii | reverse complement strand
CTGGCTGAATTAACGTCACTTTTATTGATATCTTTCACATCTACTGCGGTCAGATTCACCCGTGTTCACTCGGAAGGAATCACTGACATGGCTGGTGCACTTGTAATGACACATGAAGGATGTTAAGAGGCTAAAAGCAGGTTTTAAACTTGCCTCATTGAAGTCAACAGGGTGCACATTTTAAAAAGAGGATAACACGCTGTAGGCAACACCGATTTTTGTCGTTGTTCTCTGTACTGACAGCACTCCAAGTTTACAAAAAAATGAGCTCAATGTTAAAATTGACCGGAGTTCTCCTTTAAGTTTTTTTTTTGGTCCGGACCAAATGAACCAAGTGAACTGAACTGCAAGTGTGAATATACACAACTCTTTCCCTTCCAAACACTGAATTTTTCCAGCTGTCCGTGTTTTCACTGTTGTTCGGTAGTCGGTAGGGGGCGCTATGACGCGTTGATCTTGCGAAAGAGGACTGAATCTCCGGATCTAAACACATGCGAAGAAGATGCAAGAAACAAACAATGTCATATGTGATCAGATGCATATGTAAAATAACGTGATCATCAACATTAAACAGCAGAAAAATCAAAACTGCGTAAATTTACTGAATAAAAAGGTCGACCCAGGAAGAGCTTTAGGACTGTGAAGCTTTGGAGGTGTTGATGGACTCGATCTACTCCATCTGTGTTTTGATCATCGTTCTGAATCTGATCGAGACGGTCTTTGACAAAAACGTGATTTTCTCCGTTTTTTTGCTCAAAATGTTGCTTTTTGTGAAACCCACATTCGAGTGTTGATAAAAAAGAATGCATAAAGTTAGAATAAATGGTTTTTTGTTGTTGTTGTTGTTGTTTTTAAAGCAGAGGCTCTGTTCTTTCTTTTGAAATATTGCAATATTCATACAACAAAATATTCTGGGGAACCATGAATATTTTTGTGAAAATGATCAAAAACGCTGGCGGTGGCTGGCAACTTTTTTCAAAAATGCTGGCGGGGAAAGAGTTAATTACCTATTAAGTATACTTAGAATTTATATTTTCCTTTATTAGGCTAATATGTATATATATATTGCATTTATGTTAAGCATCAGTTTTGATATGAACATAAACCTTATTCGTAGTGAAATGTTCCTGTACTTGACTTCACAGTGAGCGCTTATGCTGTGTTTCATGTCAGACACCTCTAGACTGAGTCATTGAGTGTCATTGGTGACACAGCTTTTGCTTCTGCTTTAAGGTCAAGCCTAAATAAATTGGGTTATTGAAGCTTCCGACTTGGGAGATGGCCGAACATCATTTTGAATTTTGTCATGGCAGCTGGGTTGGCAAAATAAATTTTAGGGGAGGTCAGTGCGACCCCAGGCAGCCCATCTGGATACTTCCCATTTTGAAAGTATTGCCTGAACACCTACACATTATACGTTCTAGCCTGAGACTGGTGACGCCTACCAGTTTGAGTTCATTTAATTCTACTTATCTTTTTAATGATGCCTGCTAGGATACAAAGAAGGAAGGTTTTTTTTTTGCCTAAAGATATGGACAAATTTAAGAAAGCTCAAGTAATGCACAGTTTAAACATGAATCATTTGTATAAACGCTTTAATGAAAATATGAGCTTCTCATTCCTGAGAAGAACTAGCATTTTTCCATTGTTTTCACAAACTGTTCATTATCACCCTTACAGCTCATAACATCTTCCTCTGTACCAAGAGATTTCCCTTTAAACATGTGTTCATGTCATTTCTTCCTGTCTGCTTCCTTCTTTAAAGTGACCACACCAGTGGGCCGTTAGTTAGCAACGTACGTACATATTCACTCAGCTAAACCTTCAAATGTCAACAGAAGGAACTCTTATTTTTCCCCTGAGGAACACAATAAATCTGAAGTATTCAGACGATTCAGCACCTTTTTATGTAGTTGTTTTCCAGCAATAAATAATTACCAAACTTCAGTTATAATGTTTCTTTTCAGATCTACATCTTTATAGAAGCCATTAAAACTAGTCACAAAAAAATATATACTTGAGGGTTAGGGTTAAAAAATAAAATATACTCTAATGTGTTACATTCAAATATGAGTTTTTCTCAACTTATATTAATGTTTTAATTCCTTAAATTTAACCTTAAACTTAAAAAAACCACACACACCAATATTCCATTTCCAAGCACTCATAAAGCTGATGTTAAAAGTGTTTCCAGCTGTGCAGAGCAGAAAAATGGGTTACTTGAAGAGCTACATGCACTGAATGCTTAAAAACAAAATCAAATCCTGCACCAACGTCAGCCCATAAGATGGAGGTCTTCCTCTCTAGAGTGGCAGGATGTTGGACGAGTGATGCTCAGGAAGGCTTTGGCAGGCCAACAAAGACAGACCCTCTGCTGTAGGGTGTAGGTTTTCAGGACCAGCATCCCCTTTGGCAGGCGCACAGAGGCCACTGCCATGAGCCGGGGATGAGGACCCATGAGACTCTGGCTTTTATTTACTCAGGCGGCTATAGCGTCCTGCACATTTCTCGTCTGAGTGAAGTAAGGGTAAAAACAAGACAAGAAAGAGAGACAAAAACATGCTTTCTTTTGCCCTGAATCTGATCCCATCAGTCAGTGTTCACACACTTGCTCATGGACACTAGACAATCCTGACATTGACATCTTAAAGTGTGTTAAATCACAGTTGGCTTGCTGATTGGAAGTACATCATTATATATGTTATTGCATTATGGGGAACCATTTGTGTTAGCATTGTGACTGAGCATTGGTGATACTTTTTTAGACCTAAACTGTGCAATAGAAAAGGGAGAATTATTCAGATTGTGTATCTTGGACTGAGCTGTGTGTTTAGAGGAACAGCAGGTCAACCTCTATTGTTATCTGTTTCCTGAAGATAGGCTGTCATGGCTTGAGTGCTCATAAATGCATGTTACCCTTGCAGAACCTGAGGTAAAAACAATGGAAGAGACATGAATATACAAGTAGGTTGCTTGAAGATGTCTCATAAATCTTAGCCATTTCCCCTTGTTTTTTCCATTTCCCAACAAAGCCTCATTGGCAATTCACTGCATTATTTAAGAAGGGATGTGGAAAAATTGACCAGTTTATTGTTTGTATGAAGAACTAGTTAGTTCCCTTTAAGTCGGTCACTCCCGACGTCAGGTCAATAAACCGACAAATTGATATCCCAATTCGTCGGTTCACTGACCCTATGTGACGTCTCCGTTCCCTCCTTCAGGGAACAAGGTTTACATATGGAACCGAGACGTTTTAAGTAAGGCCTGTATAATTAGGTTGCAAATGTCCACCAGCTCCTGATCAGACATATTTGTTTGGGATATACGGACACTAAGCAAAACCCTTCAAATAGTGTATTTAATATTTAACAAACTTTGTCATAACTTGTCCTTGGGGTGATTCTTGCTTTGCGTGCAAAAGTTCATCACTGTTAGGTTAGAATTATGGTGATTGCACAACATCCAACAGTTTGAGACTTTTTTTGTACTGCAACTATTTTAAAGTGGTCATTTTTCTGTTCTGACAGACACCTGGGAGTGTGGGTACTACACTATAACAAATCAGCACCGTCCAAAAGTCCAAAAAAGTCCAAAAAAAGAAAAGAAAAAAAAAGAAGCAATGCTTTTCATTGGGTGTACTTACTTTTTCAGAGCAATGTAATAATGTGAACACTTCTCACACCAGACAATTTCAAACGGTGACAGTGATTGTCTGGAAGTTTATTGTTGAATGCAAAGAATCTGCACAAAAGTGGTGCTTTGGTGGCTATGGTGGATGCTTTAAATTGGATGAATTTGGGAGACAAAACCTTTTGGTTTTAGTCCTTTCCAGTGCTGACTATTAGCATAAACAAATTACAACATGCTAACAGCGTGCCAAAATGCTCGCAAAGAGGTGACTATTAATTATTTGAAAATTGCATCTCACTTTAAATTCGTTTCATATACAACTATTAAACTCAGTAGTTCACCTCACTGTCATTCAACAGCGGACTGGTCGATTAGTCGACCAACTTGGACTTTTCTTATATTGGAGGAAATTTTACTTGTTTGCTGTAGCTAGTCATCTTTTGAATGATTGCAAACTCTGTTGGGTATGTACTTCAAGTATATACCTACAACACATTACAGCCACTCGCGCACAGAACAAATTATATAAAATTAAAAACATGACTGTACTTCATGTTAAAGTCAAATTTATTTCCATAATGCACATCATGATACATAGTTTCAAAGCATATGTAGATAAAATATTGCATACAAAAAAGAACAGCTTAAGCGGTGCATATATATTTTTTGACACCCATATTAACACATTTCTGTCAGGACCACTATCGTCAAATACGATTGACAATTAGCATACAGTTTGGATTGGTGGTATGGTTCCGTTCTGGGTGAGAACTCCCTGTGCATCCATGCAGCCTAGCATGGATAAGAGCAGGGAGAGCAGCAATAACCCCCCTTAGGGTAAATGGAACACAACCAACATGAATGTATGCAGATCATTAATTCAAGATTTTAAAGTACAACATAATTTGAGAATTTATTCTGATTCAAGGGTAATCAGAATGCCAAATCCTGACTGACGAGAGGAGGAGCTGGGGATGGAGGAGGGTAATTAGCTCCTGAGAAACGCGATAGCTGCTGATAATACTGAAGGAGCTTATATATGTATACGTTGATAGGCGTCACATTCCTATAGGTAGATGTGGATCAGCTGAGAGTCAGCTGATGCGAGCTTGACTAACGTGACCTGCCAGAACTGACGCTACGCTTGATAATTCTGTGTTATCGAGGGGCACTTAAATCATGGTAGCATATCATCAGGAAACGGATAGAATTGCCTCTAGACAACTGGACTGATGAAGGCTGGGGTCTGTGAATTGTCAGCAAATCTAGAAGTCATTTTCTATAACATATTATTGTAACTTTCCTAAAACAAGTCCTTGCCTAATGTATAATAACTCCTACCAGAGATTAGCATACTTGCAAATATTATTGGAATACATGGCGTAATGGACCTTGCTTTTCATCTAACTTGACCATAAAAAAATATACATATAGAATTTTAAAAGGAGAGATTTCTCACAAATGCCATTTTGCTAGAAGACAGATCATCCTGTTGCATCTGTATACCACAAAACAGTAAAAAGTTAACATAATCTGTCTTGTCTTTTGACAGATGGAACTGATATAGAAGATGACCCATCCTGCTCTTGGCCTGCATCCTCGCCATCTAGTAAAGACCACACATCTCCAGGCCATGCCGATGACTATGAATATGGTGAGGATGAAGGAGGTGCCAACCTACCCTACCCATGCCAGTTTTGTGCAAAATCCTTCAGTCGCCTGAGTTTCCTTAAGTGCCACGAACAAAGTCACAGAGATAAACTTCCCTTCAGCTGCACATACTGCAGTCGCTTGTTCAAGCACAAGCGTAGCCGTGACCGACACATCAAGCTTCACACTGGTGACAAAAAGTACCACTGCGGAGACTGTGACTCTGCTTTCTCACGCAGTGATCATCTAAAGATCCATATGAAAACACACGCTGCCAACAAGCCCCATAAATGTCCAGTGTGCCGCCGTGGGTTCTTGTCCACCAACTCGCTTCATGGGCACATGCAGGTGCATGAACGTGGGAAGGATGGAGCGAAAGGATTGTCTCCTCAAGAATGGAGGTCAAAAGAGACACGCAAATGCAGCCGCTGTGAGGAGGGTTTCGACATGCCTGAAGAACTGCAGAAGCACATTGCAGAAAGCCACCCAGAGTGCTCTTCTCCTGTAGGAGGGAGTCTAGAACCTGGTCTGCAGTGCATTTATTGCCACGAGCCGTTCAGTGATGAAGGAAAGCTTCTTAGCCACATTGATCAGGTGCATGGGAGAGACCCGAAGAGCAGCACATGCACTGTGTGCTTTGAGAACTTCCCGACTGTAGAAGAGCTGTACACTCACATGGATATTCACCAGATACCAGAGTCCAGCAATAGCCCCTCCGTGTTGCCCGTAGGTTATACTTCTGTTTCAAGCACTACCCCAGACTCTAACCTTTCTGTTGACAGTTTGTCCATGATGGAGACCGTTTCCACAGTCCCCAAGACACGTGGGAGAAGAAAGAGGGCCACTCATAATGACGTGTATAGGCGATCTGCCAAACAGCCAAAAATTGAATACAGCTGCATTTACTGCAACAAACAAGTTTTCTCAAGCCTCGCTGTGCTGCAGATTCATCTTAAAACAAAGCATGTTGACAAGCCAGAGCAAGCGCATACCTGCCAATTTTGCTTGGAGATCCTTCCATCCCTTTGCAATTTGAACGAACACCTGAAACAGATCCACAATGCCGAGGATCCCTCAGGTGTTCTTGCTAACCTGTCTGATGGCCTGCTACAGTGCAATTTCTGCCCAGAGGTACTTGGAGATCTTAATGCTCTGCAAGAGCACATACGACACTCACATGGCTTTCCTAGTCCAGTAGCCAAAGAAAGCAATGCATTCTTTTGCCCCAAGTGCTTTATGGGATTTTTAACTGAGGCCACTCTAGAGGAACATGTCAGACAGACCCATTGTGACTCTGGAAGCTTGCAATTTGACTCTCCTCTAGCTGTCACTCCAAAAGATCCTGTTGTGGAGATCTATTCTTGCTCTTACTGTACCAACTCCCCCATTTTTAACAGTGTTCTGAAGCTTAACAAACACATAAAGGAGAACCACAAGAACATCCCTCTTGCACTGAATTATATCAACAATGGGAGAAGATCTCTGCGAGTCCTCAGCCCCTCATCCCCAGTGTCTGTAGAACAGGCCTCACTATTCAAACAGAATAGCAGTTCCTTATGTTCAAGCGAGTTCATTTGTAACCAGTGTGGGGCTAAGTACACCAGCTTAGACCTTTTCCAGACACACCTAAAGACCCACCTTGATGGTGTCGTGCCACAGCTTACCTGTCCACAGTGCAACAAGGACTTTCCTAACCAGGAGTCTCTGCTTAAACACGTGACTGTTCATTTCACCATCATGTCTACATACTACATCTGTGAGAGCTGTGACAAGCAATTCACATCTGTTGATGACTTGCAGAAACATCTCCTGGATATGCATACCTTCATGTTTTTTCGCTGTACTCTCTGCCAGGAGGTGTTTGACTCTAAAGTATCAACTCAACTCCATCTTGCAGTGAAGCACAGTAATGAGAAGAAGGTATACCGATGTACTTCTTGCAACTGGGATTTCAGGCATGAGGCTGACCTTCAATTGCATGTCAAACATAGTCACCTTGAAAATCAGGGCTGCTCACACCGTTGCATTTTTTGTGGTGAGTCCTTTGGCACAGAAGTAGAGCTGCAGTGTCATATTACCACCCATAGCAAGAAATACAATTGTCACTTTTGCTGCAAAGCCTTCCATGCTGTCTATCTGCTAGAACGTCACCTTCGTGAAAAGCATTGTGTGTTTGAGGGAAAGACCCAGAACTGCAGCACCAATGGATCCATGTCAGGTAGCGGTGATTCAGTTGCCAAAGATGATGGAGACTTCCAGGGCTTTCTGACCAACAGCCATGGAGGAACTGGTGCAGGGGAGTCTCGCAACAGTCATGATGGCAGCGAAGAAGACTTTGATACCTCAGAGGTCATGTATAGCTGTGACATCTGTGGTGCATCCTATACCATGGAGTCCCTCCTAACCAATCACCAATTTCGTGACCATAACATTCGCCCAGGAGAGAGTGCTATGCACAAGAGAAAGGCAGAAATGATCAAGGGAAACCACAAATGCAACGTCTGCTCTAGAACCTTCTTCTCGGAGGGAGGACTTCGGGAGCACATGCAAACACACATAGGGCCTGTCAAACACTACATGTGTCCCATTTGTGGAGAGCGATTCCCTTCACTACTTACTCTGACAGAACACAAGGTCACTCACAGCAAAAGCCTGGACACTGGAAGCTGCCGGATTTGCAAATTACCTCTGCAGAGTGAGGACGACTTCCTAGAGCATTGTCAGATGCATCCAGATTTGCGTAACTCTTTGACTGGTTTCCGCTGTGTTGTCTGCATGCAGACTGTCACCTCAACCCTAGAACTCAAGATCCACGGCACCTTTCACATGCAGAAGACTGGACCAGCATCTACAAATCACCAAACTGCATGTTCAGCTGCCACACAACTTCAACACAGTCAAAGCCAGAAAGTCTTCAAGTGTGCTGCATGTCTCAAAGAGTTCTACTTTAAGCAGGACTTGGTGAAACTTGACATTAATGGTTTGACATATGGCCTGTGCACGTTATGTGTCAATGCTGCTGGTAGCAAGAGCTCAACTGTAAATGGAGGGAAACAGTTGCATCATGGGTCTCAAACGTCAACGGGTCCTGCTGCTGGATGGACCCAAGGGGAGAGTCTTAGCCCTGGTTCTGTGAAGAGAAAGACTCTCTCTTCTTCTTCCTCGTCTTCATCAGTATCACCCTCAATTTCCAAGACCCGTTGTTCCAGCTGCAATGTTAAATTCGAGTCAGAGGCGGAGCTTCAGGCACACCTGCAGACAGTTCACAAAGACCAAACACCAGAGGGTGCTCACTTCAGGACTCCCGAGGGCTCCCCCATGTCACGAGTTAGCCCCACCCAAAGTGACGAGGTAAGGTGTGCCTCACAGTAAACCTACATACTCAGTATATTTGCCATCAATAAAATAGTGATAATTATTGTTTTGAAAGATTTATTGTATAGTACCGTTTATTCAATTAAAGAGAAGTGGGAAAAACAACAACAAATATTTTTTATGTGTACAAAAGACATGTATTTGCTTATTTAAACATTATTGTCCAACACTCTTCATCTTTATTTGATGTTTCTTTTTTTTCCCCACTGTTCAGAAGAAGACTTACCAGTGCATCAAGTGTCAGATGGTCTTTTACAGTAAATGGGACATTCAGGTCCATGTTGCCAATCATATGCTAGGTAAGACTTAATTTCAATTTGATCTGTAACAACTGGCTAAAGATATTTCAATGTCAATTTTGGATATGTGACCCCAACGTGACACCCCTCTTTCCTTTATTTCCATTTGCTTCAGATTATTTTTTATTTATTTAATATACCTTAATGATATTACTTGAAAACCCACTGAAATATCTATTGTTAAAGAATTTCAAAGAGAACAAAGTTTCAGTCTGAAATGTATTTCAGGCTTATCTTTGTGGCTATCTTCTCTCTTGTATTTTATTCGTTACTCTTAGTTGTTCCTATTCATGATTTGAGGTGTTTTGTGAAAAAAAAAATGTTTTAACTGAATTGCCTCTATGCTTGAAAATAAGCATTGTCCATTTTTCTCAATAGATATTGAAGCTTTTCATTTTCAGTTGGTTCTGCTGAAGCGCATAATGTTGCAGTCTCACATCAAGTGTGTGCAAATCTGGACTGTAATTCCCTCTCAACCAGCATGTGCCAAAACTGCAGAGGGAAAAACAAAAGCCTGATTTGAGAAGCTTTAAATACCTTTTCCCTTGAAAAAAGAGCATAATTCCTCCTGTTAATGGCCATCTGTAAAGATGAGGTGAAACGGGGGCCATGGGGTCATCTGCTTTTAGCTGTCAGTAGTATAAGCGTATGTAATGGAGCAGGCGCTGCTCTTCAGGGTGTTGTTTCTAAGCACATGTCCCTGTTTTATTGCCATCGATAACTCAATATGTAGAGAATTGGAGGCTGTTAAACATAAGCACAAAAGCCTTGTAGGTCCTTGTAACCTGGCCTTGTGGTTTGTAAATAAAGAAAAGTGTGCTTTCTTTTGTGCATATTTGATTTACAGTCATTATTATTGCTGATTTCCACAGAGATATCTTTCAGAAAGCAATCAGATCTCACACCGATAAGGCAAGGAGGTGGAGGTAGGTGTGAACTGAATGTTAGGGATTGGTCTTGGCCACAGGAGCCCTGAGGTGCCTGCAGATAGGAACTCACAGCTTGAATGGCCCAAAGTCATATTTGCTGTTCAGTTGGTTTGTCTGTTGTTGAAGATGTAGAAAGGCTTCAGCGCCACAGAGAACCTCTGTGAGAAAAACCACCCTCTAGCCAAGAACATTTGATTTTTCACCATAATTGTCACCAGCATATTCCTGATGATGCGAGATGAGGCAAATGGAAAGATGGCAAATTTCCATCATCCTCTAAAGCTTTTTTTTTTTTTTGTCAAGTTGGTTGACCACCTTCTCAAGGACAGTCACACATGGGCATCCTGCATGTGGCATGAGGTGGGGGTGGCTGATTACAGTGGCTGCAAACACATCCAGCCTTGTGTCGTTCCGTTGCACGATGGGGAGTGAGTGACCCGGGCAGCCCAGCCAGGGTAGGGTGGATGAAGTGGATGGCAGAGACCAGTTGGTGAAGGCTTGGAGCAGTGCATGATGCACATTTGTTGTCCAGCAGGCCACTCTGTGTGAGGCAGCAATGTGGGCTGATGTCATGCTGAAAGGAGAGAGGAGAAAATCTTGTGAAAAAAGAGATATGAAGTGGATAAACAGAGCAGGGGAGAGACATTATTGCAGTGTGCAGCATGTTTAATTAGATGAGTTATTTTTAAATGGATGTTTAAATGGATCATGTAGATTGATACATGTTTTTTAAATGTCAGTCAGATTAAAGAAGACTGTGCATTTCTTGACAATATTTCTTATTTTGTTGGCTTTTCCATGGTAACGGTTTCAGCATGGCAATGACCAACGAAAACTGTAACGGATGTGGATAAATGGGACAAATGGTTTGCATTCTAGGATGATTCAAGCAACTTTAAATTACATATGAACTGAATATGAATATCAAACTATTTTACATTGAAGAAAGAGAATGTGAAATGTGCAAAAATAGAAATGTACTCTCTGCTGCATTGACTTGTAATGGATTATTATGGCCATAATAATGTACAGCAGATTTGTTTGTTTGTTTGATGTGTTTGTTTATTTAAGAGTTTAGATAACATTTTCAAACTTACATTTTCAAAAGACAAATCTAGACCATAAGGATTAAATTGCATTTTTTACATTTTTGCATATTACAAAGTCAAGTCAAGAACACAAATGTAAGGTTAGAATGTGGAGTACATCTTATGGACTTACCTGATGGGAAGTACTACATAGGGCCACAGCGAGTGGTGACAGAGCGAGGCTCCGTCCAGGGAAAGACACAGGGTTCACTAACAGGGAACCGGGACAGTAGAAGAATACACACTGTATATGGAATCACCATTAGGGAATCAGCACATATGGAGCACTTAGCCTACCTGAAAAGGGGCATACCACAAGTAATGGGCCTGCTAGCAAATTTCTCCACCAAACTCAACCACAGATGAGTGCTTGGAGGTAGGAAAAGGCATCATGGGTTCACCAGACATGGGGAACTCACAAGGACAAAAAAGTGCACATTATCACCTCTGAGAGGGGAAAGGCACTAAACGCAAGTGATACACCCAACAAGTTATCTGAGTTTATACCTGTCAGTACCCATGACTTGTGTTGAATCTGGATCTACGCGGAGATTATAGAATCTTGTGAAAGTGTTGGGTGTAGCCCAGCTCGCAGCACTGCAAATGTCTGCCAACGAGGAACCCTTCGCTAAAGCCTAAGGGACTGCGATGCCCCTGGTAGAGTGAGCTCTCACCCCCAGGGGGTATGGTATGGGCTAGATAAGTCAGGAGACAACCATCCCCTACTGCTAACCTCCAAAGCAGACAAAGAGCTGCTCAGATCATCTAAAGCTCTGTGTGTGGTCCAGGTATATGTGCAAGATGTGGAGAGAACAGAGAGGGCTTCCAGGTCCCCAGCTCTTTTGATGGAGGTGTCAGCAGTCAGGGAGGCAGACTTCATGGAACGTCTTCAGGGCACTGAGCTAAACTGACCAAGACCAAGGAGAGATCCCAAGAGGGGATGAGGCGCAGTCTCTGGCGGATTTAACATCCATGCAGGAACCTAATAATTTGGTTGTTTTTCCCCAGAGACCTGCCACCCACAGTGTTGTGGTTGCTTCTATTGCAGTCATGTACACATTAAGGGTAGAAGAAGACAAGTGCTTCTCTAGGCCTTCTTGGAGGAAGGAAAGCACTGACCCAAAGCCATCTCTGTGGGTCTTCACCTTGGGAAGAAAATCATGTAGTGAAAAGGAGCCACTTCAAGGCAATACGCACACCTAGTAGAGGGGGCTCTTGTCTGAGCATTTGAATTCCCTCCTCGTCCCTTCCAGGGAACAGACATGGAGGTTCCAGAGATCCTTCCTCAGGGGGAATCTCCAGAGAGGGCTTGACACCATCAGCGTGAGCTCCAAGATCCAAGTCTGGTTGGGCCAGCATGGAACTTGTTCTTATTCCTTCCTGATCTTGCACAGTGTATGAGAAGGCCCACTGAGGTAAGCACATACTTGAGCAGGACCCGGGGCAGCTTTGTCCCAGTGCATCCCTGCCGAGGGGGGCCTCGATCAGGGTATACCACAGAGGACAGTGGGAGGATTCCTGGAAAGCAAACAGGTTTGCCTGTGTTTCTCAGATTCGACTCCAGATCAGCTGGACCACCGGGGGATGGAGTGTCCACACTCCACGAAGCATAACCTGTTGCGAGAGCAAGTCCGCTGTGTGATTGAGGCCACCCAGGACATGAGTGGCTTTGAGTGACTTCAGGCAAGTTGAGACATGCGACGAGAGCAGATACCGCCCTTGCAATTTAAATACACCACTGTCGCTGTGTTTTCTGATTCGTCTGGATCAACACGTTCCTGCCCTTACTCCCACCCATAGGTCTGTCCAAGGGCTGAAAGTGTGGTGACAGATGAACTTGTGATGTGTGCCAAGGTGCCATTCCTATCTTGGGACTCGAGCATGAAGCCAGTGCTGAAACGGTCGTATATGCCTTAAACTGAGTGGTGTTACCACAGCTGAGGATGCCATATGCCCCAGGAGCCTCTGAAAAATATCACCGGGCACCGGCCCCCCCTGGAATATGATTGGCCCCCCCGGCGCCCCCCCAACATCATTGGGCTAGATTTACTGTCAACATGACAATGCCCAACGCCATTGGATCAGAGCGCTGTCAATCACTGCT
>JAPMOL011156319.1:0-15414 GCA_029874575.1 Iberochondrostoma lemmingii | reverse complement strand
CCGGAATTATCCTTTAACTAAATATTATGGTTAAAATGAATATGATTGAAGCTATAGAGTATGGAATGTCATGTCAGCGTGGATGGGCCTAAAATGCTAATGCAGAGTTGCTAATAAAGACAGTCTCAAGAGGCACATTGAGCATTAGCACAGTGCTGAAAACGGATGAATGAACGAGTGATCTGGAATGTTTGGGGATCATATACGAGTCAATGCAAGTCCCCTAAGAAATCACAATCCACTCATTGAAATGAAGGAATCCAAGTGTGCTTAGACAGGCGCCATTTTTTCTAAACAGTGATTAAGTTCTATCGAATATCAGCATGGATCTTAAGTGCTTTTATGATGAAAGGTTTCCCGTCTTGATCCTCCTCATATAAACTTGTGAAATTGGATCTTTCAAGTACTTGGGTAACTATTTAGCCTTTGCAAGGTAACCATTAGACAACTCTAACATTCGCTGAAACCTCTTTACCTAGTGAAAATCTCCTCGAAAGGTTTTTTTTTTTTTGCCCCTCAGGCATCACTCACAAGGTATCACTGACAGCTACAAAGACTGAAATTTGTGGCCGTTGATCCGGTAGCATAACAGTACTTTTTTTTTTTTTTTTACAAAGCAATGTCCAAACAAATGGCTTTAAATTGAGTGGTTCTGTAACCCGGGCAGGCCTCATTCGTTCCTAGGGCAACAATTACTCCCCATAGACTTGGCTAATCCTGAAATATGGACCTGTGACTAATGTTGGAATTTAGCAAGAAATCAGCTCTTGTTTCACGAGGCTTTATTGGAATAAAGCATGATGCGGTTTCTGTGATGAATGCGCCGCAGGCAAAGTGATTGGGCTGGGCCTCTGCCTCCTTGTCTTTTACTATCACTTTAGTGCTTGTGCTGATTGGAAGTGTCACAGAAGCATGTAACAAGCCTCTTCAGCTCATTGCCAAAGAGATAAGTTGTCATGTCAACGGCAATTCTATACATCGTACCTCTGAGATATGCTAGATGTGTTTGCTTTTTTTTTTCTCTCTCTCTTCAGTGTCCTTGAACCTAGGCTACTGTAACTATGACTGAAGCGGATTTTGAGTAAAATGTGTATTTTATTTTGTGTTTGAGGAATGAGCTGGCAAACAGGAACAAAGAAAGGAACAAAGAAAGTGGCAAAAAATGCTATCAATAACAACATTCTGTGGGGGGAAAACACATATAAACACATAAAAAATATAAAAAATAAATAATAACAGAATTTTTAGAAAAATCACAATGCACACAATTCTTACATTCACAGTATAGGTGCAGTTCACTGATCTATATATAGATCAGTGGTGCAGTTACATTAGGATGTAATTGCTCTCACAAAATACCAGATCGTGTAGATTCCAATTTAAATGAATTAAATAAATGTATTTATAGCTATTACTTAACTGATACAGAGCTAGTTTGTAATTCTATGGAAAGTCGACTGCCCAACAACATTACACTATATTCTGTGAAAAAAACGATCATTTTTCCTAAAATAACTGACATGACGTGTACTGTTTTGGTCATCCAAAGTGACTTAAAGCACACTTATTGCATGGGCAGCTTTGCCTTTCCCTCAAGGACACAAAGATGGCAGTTCCCGGATTACCATTACACAGAACTAAATTTTATACTTTTACATTAGTAAAACATCAAATATTCAAATATTTGATTACTGTCACATTACTGACACCTGCTTCTGGAAGTAAAAAAACAAACAAACATATTGTGCAGCCACTGTAGTCCAATTAATCATGTTTGTATAATTTATTTAGCATATTTATTGTATTATAATTTATTTATTTTTAATTAATCATTTACGGTATTGTTAATTGACTTAATTCGTCTATCTTTGTGTGTTTGTCTCTCTCCCCACAATGATGGCAATATCCAAAATCCTTGTCATTGTGACATTTTTTGGTCCCCATAAATCATACTAAATTATGTTTTTTTGAAAAATTAAAAGTGCAGAAAGTTTTGTGTAATGTGTAGGTTTAGGGGTATAGGGTTTAAACATCATTATGTCTGTGGAAAGTCCCCATAAAACATGGAAATTAGAATTCAATTAGATTCAATCTAGATTCAATAGATTCAATTAGAATTAGAAGCAGACTAGGTCATTTGTATAATATGTATTTTGTGGTTAATATGTAAATAAATGCTTTCTTCTGCTCAATTCATAATCTTAATGTCAGGAACTAGCCTATCTGGTAAAGCAGGTACATTTTTGTGCTAAATATTTAATGTTTTGGTTTTAGTTGCAACTACCAGTTAAGTAAAATTATATTTCTCAGAAAGTGTTAGACATCTTGACCTTGTATTTACACATCCATGAAAAATAGCTCAATAGCTGAACAATAAACTGAACAGCTAAACAGTGTTTGTTGGTAAATACTGATTTCTGATAAAGAGAATGCACCTCTTAAAATGATCTGTTACATAAACAAGAGCTGCCTGTATTTGTATAGACAAACTTTATAATCTTGTTTCAAAGATAAACTGTAACCGATGACAAAACAACACACGACAGGTAAGATTATTCCAGTGCTGCACTGACTGCTCTCATTTGTGAAAGTTTATATATACATATATATATATATATATATAATTTTCATTTTTGGGTGAACTATCACTTTAAATAAAATAAATAGGCTACAAATGTACTATATTTAGTATAGGCTATACTATATTGTTTTACAATATATACATATATATATATATATATAGAGAGAGAGAGAGAGAGAGAGAGAGAGAGAGAGAGAGAGAGAGAGTAAAACAATATAGTATAGCCTAATTAATAGTACCTTTGCAGCCATAATTATTTTATTTAAAGTGATAGTTCACCCAAAAATGAAAATTCTGTCATCATTTACTCACCCTCAAATTGTTACAAACTTGTATGATTTTTTTTCTTCTGATAAACACAAAAGAAGATGTTCTGAAGAATATGGATAAACAAACAATTGATTGGCTCCATTGATGTTTCCATAGTATGGAAGAAAAAGTCAATGGGGTCCATCAAGTGTTTGGTTTCTAACATTCTTCAAAATATCTTCTTTTGTGTTCAGCAGAAGAAAAAAATTCATACAGGTATGGAACAACTTGAGGGTGAGTAAATGATGACAGAATTTTCAAAATTGTCTCATTTAAATATAATTAGACATTTGCACCTTAAATTAATCAATCCTCTTGCAGGCATGCCATTTTTTTAAACTCACATAGTATATTCCAACCAAAAACGAATGGCTCAAAATATACCCCAGCACAGCTTGATATCATTTGGCCATTTATAGACCATTTCAAGGCCAAATATGAACTCTAGGAAGTCTTAATATTTCCCCTGAGGTTTCTCTCCTATTGAGGAAAGAGAGTTTGTTCTATCATTCCCAAAGCGCTTTAGCATATGTATCCCATTTATGGCTGATGTTCTGTTAACATTTTTCGTACCATCAGTCCAAGACCAGCCTTTCTCATTGTGCTACACAAATCATGCATTGGTCAGTATTACTTAAAAAATTGCACGGTCATTATTGTTTCAATCAATTAGTGTAATTGCCACAAAGCGCTGAGATTGTGGTTTCGTGAAATGTGTTTTTCTGTCAGTGTTTTGCCTTTAAACCTCTTATGTGTCTTATCTACCAGCTGACTGAGCACTACAGAACACCGCCTGTATTTATCTCTATGTTGTGTTTTCTGCTTTGATCCTGAATTACATTTTGCACCCGTACCAGAACAGCTATCAGGGCAATGGCGAAAGTAGACAGAATCGCAGGACATGAGGACAGCTATAACATCCACAAACAAAATTACATCAATCCACCACACGGCCTCCACCACTGACCCACTGCGTGCATGTGTGTAAAGATCTTCAAAGCCTGTCAGATATCTGGAGGCATTAATCAGAGCGGCAGTTCAGCAGGTATCTTTACAAGAGCTCACATTCACTGCTCAAAGCATGAGGAAGAGGAGGGTTCATGACTCGGCCATGGACTTGACAGATGGAGTCGGTCTCCGTGCACTTCCTTATGTCTGATTGGTCATTTCTTTCTTGAGAAAGTCCCTGCATTCTTTCACTGGTGGTGTATCTATCGCAGCGATGAAGCATGGCAAAATACTTTTGGATGCAGGTGTTGTTTGCTGCATTTTGGCACATCAGAGAGGTTACCTGAGAAACTGCGAGATTCTGACCATAAGGGAATTTTTTCAGAGACTGTGATTAAATTCACGCCTCTATTAAAAAGATGGAGGCATTTTGATCTTAAACTTTACTTAGATAAGCATTTTTAGTGGTGTGAGTGGAAACATCAGCATTGCTGTCACCTATGATGCATCTGATTAATGAAAGTGGCCGTCTAACATTACATTATCTCTGTTCTGTATCATTTCTCTGCTGTATTATCATCTCTTATCTCCTCTGTTATACAATGTGGGTTAATGCCGGTATATTTCGACGTTGTAGTGGTCATCTGGGGAAATTTAGCACAATCTTTCCCAACAATCTAGCAGTTTATATCATTCTCTAGTTGATGTGATTCCAAAAGATACAGACACAAATGCAACTGACTCACTTAAGATGTTATCTCAATAACGCTGAATGCTTTAAATCATCACAAAGAGCACATGTAACGTGACGGGACACATACGCCTACACACTTACAGCTTAAACAAAGAGTTTATGTGTGACGTGAACGGTACCAGTCTAAACTGTTCCTCAAGGTGATAAAAACGAAACTGCTTTGCGAAAAAATATACAGTCCAGGTAGACACAATAAATGGCGCTGTGGGCCTTTGAAATCTTACGCTTTGAGGTGCAGTGTGGGTAAGATGTCACATTTTGAGAACACATGTTCCGTATGGTTGTGTGATTTGGTTTAGAGGACGCGCACATGAGTCTCGACTGCCTGCTGTGTGACGGATGGTCTGGTATTTCTACATGTGAAAGATGTGCATTTTATTGATCGCTTGATGGGTCCTCAATCCCTTCCTCGGTAATGCGTCATGAGAATGCATACTTGCACCTTTCCCCCAAGCCCACCCATATTGTCAGAAATACTGAGTAACAAAAATGTTTCTCTCTCCCTTAAAAGATTATTCTGGCAAATTCTGAGAACTGTTTGCTAAACTATATACAAGCGACTCATATTTTGAAATAGCTGACCACATAAATGCCATTTAAAGGGATAGAAATATCTGTCATCATTTACTCACCCTCAGGTTGTTCCAGTGTGCATTTCTTTCAGAACGTAAAAGAGATATTGTGAAGAATGTTGGAAAGCAAACCAAATTGGAGCCCACTGACTTCCAAACTGAGATGTTTCTCAAAACAACTTCTTTGTTCCATAGAAGAACATAAAAATGAGTGAGAATCAAAACGGTAAATTGTATTTTTGAATCAGTTCAATGAGAGTCGAATCAGTGAATCATTTTGAATCATTTCATTTACACACAGTTCTCCGAACGAACTGATTCACTATAATGATTCAGACTTTCCAACATATACGAGAGAGAACCGTTTAGAAGAGCGTGTTTGATTTGACCCTTCTTTCAGTTTGCGCTGCATGCATAACACAATATGCTTGACTTGACTTGACTTGACTTGACTAAAAAAATGCTATATTGGTAAGTAATCTCTATACTTTTAGTTACACCCCAGCATTTACCCAGAATGGGAAAAGTTTTTTTCCCCCCTTTAGAGCAGGTGCTCTGCATTTGCACTAACCAGGTTAATAAAAGAGTGTTATGTTACTGCAGGAATGAGAAAGACCTGCTGAAATAATAGCATTGACTTTTGAGTTGGTTGCCACCTTTTTATAGAAAGGTGGATGGATCTTGTAATCTTTATGACTCTTTTGTGTCAAATCTTTGTAAAACTGAGCAGTAATAAATAAAGGCCTGTGGAGGTATTCAGGCTGTTTGGTTTCATAGGTGTTAAGGGTTGCAGAAATGAGCAGGGTGTCTCCGGCACAGGAGAGATGATATTTTGATGGAGTTCGCATTTGAGGTTGAAGGACCCCAGTGGTGGCTGCAACCTACAGGTTCACTCTGAAAGAGTCAAGTACCCTGTGGCCTCGATCCAACGTGTCTCCAGGCAGAAACGGCGGCCTCCTCAAGTTACATGGACTGTGGAGAATACATCAGCCATTACTAACCACATTCAAAACAGTGCTGTGTTGGGACATACTCTAGGAAACGCCATGATAGGTGAACCCTAAACCCTAATCTTCCTCATCTTCAGGTGTTCAACACCTCAGAAGAGACACAGTGTATCTGTACTCACTCACCTGCTGTGCTGTGCTTTGATGAGACGAGGTAGCTACATGCACCCAAATAATCTGTGATCAGACTGATGGCTTAATTGGACTGAAAAACCTTCATGCAAACACCTCAATAGATCCGAATGAGCTTGAATGGAATGAAACTTCGACCTGCAATAATCTGATCAACAGGAAACACTTTCAAACGTAAATGCTGGTATCTGATGTTCTCAATCAGATTCAAAAATACCTTGCTGTACAGGAGGAACATGTTTACATTTGTTTTGTGTTATATGAACTTGTGTATGTTTATTTACGTCTCATATCTTACAGCAACTGTTCAGTGGAGTAGACTGATTTACTAAATATTTGCTAAAGAGCTCTTCTAACATACATGTCAACTTTCATCAAGGCAAAAATGGATATTGTACTTATGGTAGCTCTGGTGACATTATAGGTTTTTGCTGTTTTGAACACTTCAACTGGGCAATGCACATGCACTGAAGTTTTGTTCGGAATACATGCAGTGCATGTGTAAACAAATATGTGAATCTGATTGCAAGTTGCAAGTTAAACTGGACTTTCAGAATCTAAAACATTGGATTGATTCCGATTGACGGCAGAAAAAAGGAAACAGATGTTTCTCAAAATATTTGCTTTTATGTTCCACAGAAGAAATAATATCTGGTGAACTAAGTACAATTTTAATATATATTTTATCACATCTTTACATTTATTTTTAATGTATCCGTTGTATAATTTATCCAGAGCCATATTTGTCTTTCACAAAAACAATTGGGTTTTGATTCGATAAAACATCTCAGGTGACAGTTTTCAGTTTAAACAGATAATTTCTTACTTGGAGAGATTTATTTTAAATAAGATTAAATAAAACTAGAATACAGAAATCGAGTTACGAACCGCAGCATTCAACTAAATATTTCATTAACAAGACAACCTAAAGTGCCGTGGTGGGAATCGAATCTGTGAATCATATTTTTGAATCAGTTTATTTACACAAACTATCCTGGGTTTCTTTTAAGTCAAATTTTTATGCCCTTACTTCCCTCCATCCCGTTTACTCAGATGTAGGTCATTGCTTAAGTTGCACGAGTGCCCACTACTGGCAGAACCCTTGATATGTCTTTAAATGGAACATCCCTAAGCCCTTGATCACTTGGATTTGCAATGGAGCTGATTTATTATATAAAATGTTTTCCTTTTGAATTTGTTTTATGCACCATTCTATAGGCCTCTGTATGCTTGGGCTGTTGGAACATTTTACACAAACGAAAATGATAACACTACAATAAACTATAACAGTCCGCTTACAAGTGTTATGCAGTGTTATGATATTGGAATTATGTCAAAATGATTCCAATATCATACACTAGAGCTGTGTGGGTGGGGGTAAATTAAGTTAAGCATGATCTGCTGTGACATCACAATCGTGTTGCATTGAGGTCTATGGATCTGCCTGAACATAGAGTAGACTCGCTCCCTCTGTCCCTAAATTGAGGTAAAAATTCATTTTCAGGTTGACAGAAAGTAGTGAGTGTAATTGTGCCTAGTCTGAGTCTAAGGGGTGCCCGTGGATTGTAGATTGAGAGTGAGGATCATCCTCATGGGAGCGATCTGTCTTTCTGTAGAGTCCTGTGAACTTCTTTTAAGTATCAGGTGCATTGTCTTGGGAACCCCAGCTGATGCTCTGAAGTAGAATTAGTTTGAAATTTCCCACATTAAAAGCGCCAAGACCAGGTGGCTCGATATTATATGGCCACACTGTGTAGAACCAAATCGGTTTGCATGTCTTTACACTGGAATGCTTGAGGCCATTTCAACACACGTCAGTTCTTACCTCAATCCATAGCAACTTTAAATCTGAACTGTCAACAAATGCACATTTTTCACTCGCCTGTCTGAAGAACTTGGCATGTTTTCTGCTCCTACATAGCAAGTTTTATCACAACTTTATTTAAAAAAGGGGTGCTGCAACAGACTTTAATTGGTGTATGAACTGATATACAAAAAGAGATGGTTTTGGCATTGTGGGTTATTTACCTTTTAATAAATCACATGCAGTGTTATAAATCGATCAACATTTATGTTTCTTCTTCGCTATTAAAGCGCACATGTGTTTTCACTCCCCAACTGATAATCTTCCAGCATGACAAACTTCATAACTCTGCGACTGTCAGTTCTAGTGTGCTCTCATCGACCCATGTGTTCTGACCTGGTTAGATACTTGTGTGACATGTGATGGCTGCACTTGTTGAAGAAGAGGCTTTCTCAGAAGTCCAGGAAACAGAAGAAGCTGTAGCTGATGCTTAGGAAATAAAATGAGGAAGAATGTACATACAAGTCATGCCCAAAATCTGAGATTTTGTAAGTAGTTTTGCATGCAAATTATGCTGGAGCTTTTCTCAAAACTAACTTTTCATGTTTGTAGATGCATTTAACCAGCGTCAAGGTGATTTTTAGTGGATAAATGAAGTCAGTTTTAAGTTTACAAGCAGAGTAAGCACAGTTGTAGTTCATCACATTAACTATGAACATGGTCTACTGGTTGTCAAATGTTAGTAGACTACTAACATTTGACAACCAGAAAGGTTATACATACTTTGAATTTGAATTTATTGAATCTATTTTGTTGTATTGTCCATTAACCCTAATCCTGTACAGTGAGACTATTGGATAACACTGGGAAAGAGTGCCTATTCCAACCAGAACGGGATGCTACGGAGAACATGTGGAGTTGCATACACTGACCGTTAGGGCATATATGAGTGTACCCCTTGTGCAGGGGTGGCATCAATACCGTTTACAGTGATGGCAGAGTGGACTCTGCTGAGGGAAAGACACGGGTTTGCCAACAGGGAAGCCGTATCGTGGAAAATACGCATATGGGTTCACCTAAAAAGGGGAATCACAATGAGCGTCTAGTACAGGGGCTGACCAACCGGTCATTTACACAAGTACTAGACCTGGGAACTCACCTGAGGGGCAGAATAAGCGCTCTTATCCCGTCCTCAGAGGGGAATGGCACAGCGAACGAGACACCGAGACATCCTTCCCACATATTAACTGTTTGTACAGGATGTACACAACACACGGGAAGACACCAGCTCCACTCGGAGATTGTAGAATCTCGCGAATGTGTTAGATGTCGCCCAGCCCGCAGTTCTGCATATGTTTGTCAGAGAGGTGCCGTACACCAATGCCCAGGAGGAAGCAACACTCAGAGTCAAATGAGCCTATTTGGCGTACTTGGGATTAGTACGCCAAGACTATGCTGTCCACTATCCAATGGGCCAACTTCTGCTTAGAGACAGCCTTTCCCTTCTGCTGGCCTCCATAGCAGACAAAGAGCTGTTCTGAGCTTCTGAAGCTCTGCGTGCCATCCATGTACAAACAGGACACACCAGTGCTCCTCTGGAGGCAGGTTGGGCAAGATCACCACCCGGTCCCTCAAAGCAGTGGTTGGATCTTTGGGCACGTATCCAGGATGACGTGAGAGTCAGCCGGCCCGAATTCCAGGCATGCTTCGCTGACCGAAAATGCCTGCAGGTCCCCCACCCTCTAATCCACACTGACTGCAAGAGCTCAAAGGGTTCTCTCTGTAGGGCCGTCAAGAACAGACAGATGTCCAAAGAGGGGATGAGGTGTGGCCGAGGAGTATTCAACCTTCTGACGCTTCTCAGGAACCTGATGACCAAGTCGTGTTTCCTTAGAGACTTACCATCTAAACCTCTAAACCTCACTCCCATACAGGACGCCTTTGCATGTGAGTTTAATGCAGCATGAAATAATTATGACAGAATTTTTCTTTTTGAGTTAACTATCCCCCTCAACATTTATGAACATTTGTGCATGACAATTGATATAGATAGATAGATCGATAGATAGCCCCATATTTGCCTCTGCCTTTCTAAATACCACCAGCGGTGTATTCAGTAACTATAAAACTGAATGAAGGCCAAGGTTCTCTGTGCTCTCCAGCCCTGCTGGGAAGACCTGGCAGACTTTGAGGGATTCAGATGGCATACTATCAGACAGGTAGTTGGGAGGATTTAATGTGGAACAGTTCACTTTCTATGGCAGTGAACCTGTTGCAAACAGAGGGGAGAAAGAGATGTAAGATGAACCCAGGATGATCACAGTATGGCCTGGGAAAGTCAGCCAAAACATAGGTTTCACGGATCCATTAATGCTTTGCATTTGTCCGTGTGAACAATTGAAACAAAAGTACGACACACATTTGTGATTTTCTGATTTATTATGGAAACGCTGATGACAAAACCAGCAGTGTAGCTGTGTCGATTAAGACGTCTATGAAAAATCCTTCTTCCAAACTTGGGATTTTTGAAACGGCATGAATCACTGTTGTCAATAAGGAGCCAAACACATGTCTAAAGTGCCAAGTTTTGCTAATTTCTTTCTTTTTGAAGATAACGTGCATGTAAAAACCTGGTGTGAGACAGCATCCCTGGAAAAAAGAAAGCAGAATGAAAACAAAAACACTCCTGTGGGATGTGTGACAGCTCTCACCTCCGAACCCAGCAGTTGCTTGCTGGTTTCAAATCACCCTAACGACCACATAATGACCTCACTTGAGTCACCTGCTGCTGTGACCAGGCTTGACCTGGCAACTCCTCTGGAAAAAAATCTGTAGCCTTTTAGAAATGCCTCACAGAAACAATGTGGACTAACATGCCATTTCAGTTGCTCGTGTTTAGCTTTTCCGGTTTCGTTTTTGTATGTTCTAAGGAATCTTGGAATCCCAATTGGGTTAAAGTGTAGATAAAGACTGTAGTTTTTTAGTAAATTGATAAGAAACTCAAGCATTCAATGAAGCACATCTGAGACGAGGAATGTTATGGAAAGGAAACTATCTCGCTGGATACATCCTGCCCTGTGAACAAAGGTCTTTGCCAGATGAGACCCCTGGGACCTTTGCACCACTCTTAAACACTCAGAACATTTATGCTGCTTTAAATTTCCTTTTACATCTTTCCCTTGATATCTCAGCTCAGGGATATTGTTTTCCAGAGCTGCAGGTTTTTATTTCGAATGCTCTGAATCACATATGGTCTCCTTTCCTGGTCAAAGTTTTGACATGGTTTTAGTTATAAGCTCAAATAGTCACATTCGACAGGACACCTTTCTAGAAAGATCACTTTCAATTTGGATCTTTAACATGTTTTTCTAGAACAGAATCTAATTGTTGTGTGAAGTGATGTTTATTTGACAATGACAAATGTAGTACTTTAATGCAGTTCATCTGAGTTGTTGTTTCTTTTATATTTGAAACCATAACATTGTTTGAAAAGACACACTCTTCAATAGACATTCAGTGACCGTTTGGAATTAGGGAGCTCAGCCATTGCACCAATTCCCATGAAATCTCTCGATATTTCTTTCAGTTGTTCTCCATTCGTAATTAGTCGTGGTCAGGCTGATCAAAGCACTCGGGCGGCCAGTTGCATGTGAACCAGCATCTCTCGTGATGACATCCACAAACCAGAATGAAATATGAAATATCAAGTTTCCACGGATGTATGGACTTGTAAGGAAAAAAAGCGAAAGAATTGGGGGATTTTCACACCGATAATGTGAAACATTTGGTGCATGTTGTTGGCCTCTGAAGAGGAAAATCCGGAGCCAAAAGCGGTCTGGCAGTAAAACAGAAGCAAGTCAAATGCTAAAACAACAGCAGTCATTGAGAATCACTGATTTAGATGTCATTACAACATCTTCCTACACTAGATAGCTGGGCTCTCGTGGAAGACAAGAATGATTTGTGCGCTCAGGCATAGCATGGCGTGGCTTACCATGAAGGAAACAAAACAGACCTGTTCTTACATGCGTTCCACTTACACATCACAATATGTTGCCAGAAAAATAACCACTTTTTTGCAGCTGCAATAAATATTTTGGTTAATACAAAATGGCTCTCTGCATATTTTGCTGTCAGACATAATGGAAGCCCATTTTGTCAGAGTAAAAAATAAACATGCAATTGAGTAAAGAAGTGAGTTAGATGTGAAGTTGCAATTTCAAGAAATAAAGTCCACAAATATGAAGTGATGTAGAAGGCATGTAAAATAGGGAAAATCGTGTGCCATGCGTTTCAAGACCAGATCTTTGTAATATTTCTTGGTTATGAGGTAATATGTCAATAGGACCAACTAAGATTAGAGACTAGGATTAAGACTCAGAACTAAGGATTACATGCTAAAAAATGGATTAAATGGCTTTCACTGTGTAAATCACTCTCTTAAAATAAATACAACCAGTATTATAGCAGTAGTTTACTATCGGTCATATCATGCTGAGGTACTTGCGCTGCATTGTAAGACACATTTGAGGCCAGAGCCGTGCAGAGCTGAGGTTTGCACAAATTTGTTTATCTGAACCAAATGACTCACTTCATCCTGCTGCTTCATTTAGAGGTAAATGCGGTATAGAATTACCCTACGGCCACTCACTCCATCTTTTGTACAAAGGCAGATTCAAACAGACCGGTAAGAGAGAGTCATCGCTTCCCCGCCCATCAGATGTTCCCCTGCAGCTCCGAATGAAGTAGCAGACTTTGTAACAAACAGCGTTGTCCGAGACAGGTGCAGGTGGCAATCAAAGTCTTAACGACCAAACGTATGGCCTCCTATACCAAGCTGTATAAGCAAATAAACAGAGTGCGCTTCAAGTGGACGGATGTGTAACTTCTGCTTGATGGCGGACAAAGTGTAAGCTTACAGAAGCTAAACAACGCTTTATCTGTTTAGCAGACGCGCCCCTGCTCAAAAGTGTGGAAGCCATTGCCAGTGCAAAAGGCCACCGGCAGGGATAGAGTGTGTTTTTAATTGCCCTCTATGCTTTCTCCATGTGTGGAGGCCAGATCTAATCTAAACAAGTGAGTGTTAGGCAGATTAAAAGTGTCTGTGGACTGTGTTAAAAAGTCTTAGCTAGCCTGTCCAGTCACTATCTTAACAGGCTGCACACATGGGAGTCGACAGTACAAAGAAGCACATAAATCTCCAAAGTGCCTTTGTCAGTTTTACACCCAAATTAAGGTTATAATGGACCGAGGTGGGGAATGTTTCCCCTTGAGATCATGCCACTGACCTTCTACATCCGAGTCTTTGCTTTAGTTTCTGTCACTGTGTTCCTTGAAACTGACAGGGACTGTGTGAAAACTCACCCAGAATAAACTACTGATTTGTTTCCAATCATAAAAACAATGTATATAGTTTTTAATCATTTTATAAACGTTTAGTGTTGGTGAGATATTTTTGAAAGAAGTTTCTTATGCTCACCAAGGCTGCACTTACTCGATCAAAAATAGTACAACTTTGTGAAATATTATTACAATTTAAAATATCTGTTTTAAAAATGTTAAGTGTATTTTATTCCTTGAGCTGAATTTTCAGCATCATCACTCCAGTCTTCAGTGTCACATGATCCTTCAGAAATCATTCTAATGTGCTGATTTGCTGCTCAAGAATCATTTCTTATCATTGTCAATGTTGTAAAAAAAAAATTGTGCGGCTTAATATTTTTGTAGAAACCATGGTATATTTTTTTTCAAGGATTATTTGATGAATAGAAAGTTTAAAAGAACAGCATTTAAATGAAATCTTCCGACATAATATGGCTGAATAAAAGTGTACATTTCTTAAAAAAAAATATTCTCAAAAAAAACATCATTACAAACTCTTCTAAATTAGCAGCACAGCGAAATATTAAACACTACTAAATCTCCCACTTAACATTAATCTTGCACAGAAAAAAAGTCTTTAGCATTTACTCTCCCTTTTGAGTGGCAAAGCATGCTTGGAAATAGAAATCCCAGCCCAGTTTCAGTTAAATTTAAGTTTGTCTACATTAAAAGATGTTCATATAACTCAAAACAATGAAACAGTTCAGATTACTTAAAATGTGTCAGTTTTGTGAACTCAAAAGAAAAAGAAAGTTCTAAATACTCATAAAAGTTCATTTGATTGAACTAATTTGTTGAATTTAGGTTTGCCAATTCATTATTTTGAGTGTTTACAGTGACAACTGCTCAATGTCATACTGTATATCTGAGAGCCCAATTTTGCTGTAAATCATATGTGAAATCAAGTCTTTGTGAGAAACAGCAAAGAGGAAAGAACGCATAAAAGATTTAAACCTTTTATGGCTATTCAACCCTGTGAAAACACTGGATAGCATTTTGTCATAAAACATTTTTGCTATTGCCAAATGGCGACATTTTATAAGGCCTGTGCCATGATGTAATTTTGGTCTTGATTTTGTAGTTTTGTTCAGTTTGCTTTGATATCATTCACTTCCTTCAGAAACATGGTTTTCCAATTACAAGCTAACTGGCGATAACATAGAGACTGTAACCCTAACAGCACCTAACACATGTGCACATTACATGTTTTAGGCCAATAATATTCTGTTTTATCACTGTGCCTAATAAAATCTTTGTAAGGAGCATGCCAGGATTCCTTAAAAATGATTATCAATGTTTTCATTTAAAATACCTATAATACCTATATTTTTTTGGAGGCTGTAAAAATTGATTTAGACCTCTTCAGCTCAATGCTTTTCAACAGTGACAAATTCTTTTTTTGTAACACAGTGCCTGCTTTCTGTGTCTGGTTTAGATCTTTTGTTTTATGGGCCAACTCATGGACCACCACCAAGGTCTAATTGCTTCAGCATAACCTTTCACTCCTTTGGTCATGATTAGTTTTCCTACTTCTTTATCATGTGACTGACAAACAGGACCGTCTCACAAATTTGTGACTGTGCATTTCATCTGTGTTTGTGATTTGATGGTTGTGGACGAATGTGCCCAAAGTAATGTCACTTGGTTATCCACCAGTGTCCTCATCCAAATCAGTTAAACATGTCGTCTTAATGATTTATTTGATATTCTCTTAGGAAATTGAAGTTGAACGTTTGCTTTCAACCCATATGGGTCAGTCTTCAAAAATGAGACTGTTTAAATTACATTTTAGCTTTATGAATTACTTATTATATCATTATACATAAACGCCTCCATTGTGGGAGTTAACAGTTTCATTCTCACTTTTTCTCTCAGCTCTTTCTATCTCTCTTTTTTTCTTTCTCTCTCTCTCTCTCTCTCTCTCT
>JAPMOL011156217.1:0-10219 GCA_029874575.1 Iberochondrostoma lemmingii | reverse complement strand
AGATAGATATATAGATATATATCCTTTTTTTATTTTATTTACCATGCTGTTAATTTCCTATAAGGTATTTGATTGGCTTAGAATGATATATATATATCCTTTTTTTATTTTATTTACCATGCTGTTAATTTCCTATAAAGTATTTGATTGGCTTAGAATGATACAAATCGTTCCACTCTTTCCAATTACACTGATTGCTGGCATGTCTATTTAAGTGGTGGTTTGAATGTTGGTTTTAATGTAGCAAACATGGAATCACAAACAAGAAGGACGAGAAAGCCCAACTGGACACAGGAACAGTGTTTACTGTTAGCCCAGTTAGTGGATGAACAAGGCCATCCTTAAAGGAAAATTCGGGCCGGGTGTCACAGCATGGGGCAAGAAGCAGACGTGGGAGCTTATAGCGCAAATTATTAATGGTTCATTCCCCCTCATTGTGCGCACCAGGAAAGCCTGCTATATTCATAAATGCAGTTTTCTGAGCCTGCAAGGTGGGAATGTCCAGTGGAAACGAAATGAACTGCGACACAATAAGAAGTTCTGAAAGTGCTGTAATTGTTTGTGTGATCACTCTGCTTACAGAAAGTTGTGACAGACCCAAATCATCACTGCTGCACTGTTGCATTTTACCAGTTGCAAATTATTTTAATGGGATTACTTTAATTTCTGTTGGAAATAGAAATTAAAATCTAATTGTCTGAAATGTTAGTGTGTCTCTAATAAGGTCTGTCACAAACATGATCCCTGCACAATCTAATCTATAGCGTCTATAGCACCCATTGTCTGCAACACATTTCTTCTCCCTCTTCATCTTTCTGCCAATTAATCCTCTGCTAAAGAAACTCTAAAGCCTCTTAAAAGTCCTTGTCCGTACTCCTAAATATTTTGACCTTAAGACCTCTTTTAAGGGTTAATGTGCTTTCTGAATTTTGTCACTAGCAGCTACTCTTTGCATTAAGATTTTTTATGAATATGGGCCCAGGACAATATGCAGGCTGGATCTGAACCAGCATTTCCTGAATGAGCACTAAAGCTCAAAAAAATAAAAAAATAAAAAAATAAAAAGAATCACAGACACAACAACACACAAAACAGCACTAGCTTACCCAGGTTGTACCAGACGTCCATTTCTCCACTCAACGTGCGCACCTCTATGATGCTTTGGCCCAAGAAGTCATCGGATTCCCTCTTCAGACGCTGCTTCACTCGAGACTTTATGTCGTCATCTTCATCCCAAACACGAACTTTGATGCGATCGGAGGAGTTGTGGCATTCACTGGAAGACAACACATATACCTCTGTGTTTAAGATCAGGGTGTAAATGATGCACCAAAATGTTTTTTTTTTTTTAAACTGAAATTAAAGTTTTCATATTAATAAGCATTTTATATATATATACACACACACACATACACACACACATACACACACACATACACACACACATACACACACACACACACACACACACACACACACACACACATACACACACATACACACACATACACACACATACACACACACACACACACACATACACACACATACACATACATACACATACATACACATACACACACACACACACACACACACACACATACATATATATACATATATAGCCTGTATACATATATAGCCTGTATACATATATAGCCTGTATACATATATACACGCATACATATATAATATACATATATACACACACATATACATACATGTATACATACATGCATATATACACATATGTATATATACGCATACACATACACACATAAATATATACATACATATACATATACATATACATACACACACATATATTATATAAACGAAAACATTTATGTTAGATGCGATTTGACAGCATTAAATATAATGCATCTATTTAGCTAAATGCTCCTCTCTATAGTTCATTCTTCTAGCTAAATATTGTGTTTATGGTCATTAAATGGCTTTTCTGAGGTAAACGTTCTGAGTTACGTGATTTTGTTTACCAGTCGATGTATGGTTGTCCTTCCACTCTTGAAACACTGAGCGATTACATGTGACATTTCAGTAAGTTGTACTGTATCTTTTAACATACCTTCTGATGTTCATTCATGTTTAATTTATGCTGTAACTAATAGTAAAGACGGTCAGGTAGTTGCTTGGCTGGACAAAGTGCTGCAGTGTTTCTCGGAACTTGCGGAAGGTTTTCTATCTAACAATAATTGAAAGAATCTGATATTAAAATTCGTATTCCAAACTTATGGTACAATTGGCCTGAATAATATTTAAAGTAGACCAGTGGCTCAACCAGAGCCTGTTCACTCAGACAAGTTTATTCCATTACTGAAAAGAGACGAGGCAGAAAACTGGGTGACACACATTCTGAGTGAGAGAGCCTGGGGCAAGAGAAACAAAGAATGACACTTAAGACACTTTATCAAAGAGATGGTCTCTGATTGGTCGAATTATACTTACAAATGAAACTTCTCCTCCCAGACAGGATTGAGGTTGCCGTAGATCGTCTTGGTCCTCTTTTTGGTTTTACCCACCTGGACGGTCACGTAGGGGTCACTGGAGCCGGTCTTATCTTTAGCCTGCAGCCCTTGAGCACAGACAACTATAACAGAGACAGAGTAGAAGATGGGAAGTCATCAAAGTATAGCAGAGAATTTGTGTTGTGCACCATTTAGAACCAAACTGAGATTGCTGAATTTTAAATAGCTAAAAGAGAATGAGAAATTGTGACAATGACAATGTTAATGATCAATGTTTGAACCTGTGATGGTGATCTTGGCTGACCACTTGGAGGTTCCATCCAGGACGCTCTGCTTGATGGTCTTCATCTGCTGAGCGTGGATTGCCTTGCTGACCACAAACACGTCTCGGATGACCTCAAAGATTTCAGGCTTGTTCCGCTCACGGATCTTCATGCGATCCTTCATGGCCATGATGATGTTCTGAGTGCGGTCCTCTGCACCATGTTTGGAGCTCTTTTCAGCCGCGCCTGATTGAAAGAAGAAATTATGGTTAACAACATGTTTTATTTGCACAGATCTGAAGAATGAGTTGCTAAAAAATACAAAATAATATAATATCTAATAAAAGCAATAAAAAAAAAACATTTAATTTCTAAAATAATTATTATAATAAAAATATATATTGTGGATGTAATTCATTCAATAAATGAATTGTTTTCCTATGTTATAATGGAATTCTATAATTAAAGCATTTAAAAAATGTTTTATTGCATGTTTATTTGCAAAAAGTCTTCCATATTAATACGCACTAAACAACAACAGTAGAATATGACAAGCTCATAAATCCAATAAACACCCTGCCTTGTAAAATATATGTGTGATGATGATTATTTTACTGTGAGAATCACCTATAAATCATTTTCTTAATTTTGGCTAATGGACCTGTCAACATGTCACTGAAGGAAGTCCATTTGGGTAAATGAGTTCAACAGGGCAGATGTTAATAGAGTACGACAGAAGCTCAAAGGAGACTTTCAGTGAAAGCACCAGTAAACCAAGGCTGTGTCCAAAACCTTGCAAATGTAAAATTCTCAGGCAGAACATGAAGGCACGACGCTATAAAGCAGGTCTTTTGTTTCAGATATAGTACAGGTGCTCATACTTACGCTGCAGGCAGTCTGCATTCAGTAGCTCCTGACACTTCTCGTGACACTTGACCCCGCACTCAGTGCAGCGCATACCCTGCCTTGCGATGCCCCAAAGAAGCCCCTCACACTCGTAACAGTAGGTGGGCGTAGTTGCCGTCCACACTTCAAAGTTGTGAGGTGTGGTACAGGAAATGGGATAGATTAAAGCTTGTAGCGTTTTCTTATACACATGGTTCTTCTGTAGAAGTTCGGAAATAAAAGTGGATAAAAATGCATTTAGAAAACTAATAAGATGTCTGTGCGTAATATGGTGAGAGAGAGCAAAACAAACTAACCAGTTCTTCATCTTTTATGGAGGAGCGTGAAGCCATCGCAGATGCAATGCCAGCCTTCCTGGCCTGGACCAGAGACTGTCATACAAAGAATAGATATTAGAACAATGCAAAACCACACAAAATCCCATAAAACACCCCAGGTGAAACAGATATTAGAAACCAAGTGGAATCTAGATGTCAAAAATAGCATCTAAACCTAAGAGCAACAACCCAGAACTTCAAAACTAAGGGTGAAGACTATGGGAGTCCCAGAAATAAAAAGGGAAACCAATGTCTGTGCAGTAAAGGAATGAGGGGTTAATGAAGAAACCATCACTAGTAAGCCTGGGTATGAAGAGACATCTACAGTAAAACACCCTTTAAAATGGAATAGAACAACCCGGTATAAAACAGCCCTTTGAAAGTGATGGCCCAAACATGTCAATGCATGTCGGAGGGAAGTAGGTAAACTAATAAAAGTTGTTGTTTTTTTGCTTGCTTGTACAGTATATCAAGTAAGGTTGTAATGGTTTGCAAACACATTCATTAAATAAATGTTTTATTATAATATAATAAACATATTATATATAATAACACATGTATTGTGATATTACCAGGTAAGTATTTAAAAAGACAGACATTTAAAATATTTTGTTTTTGCATGTTTTTGCATGTTTTAACAATTACAGTTACATTGTAACTCCCTGAAAAATGTTTTAGCTGTGTATTTGCAAACTATTAGAGCAATACTGATCCTGTGGATGCAGTATTATCTTGATATACACAAAAAAATAGGTTTAATCACACTGTATGGGTTATTCTGAAAACTTACCATAGCCTGACCATGCAGAGTGAATGCATTCAAAAGAGTTGTAGAGGTTTAAATGTATGTTTTCATGGGAAGGAGAGAGATCAGAGAGTTGATTTTACTTCACTTTAAATTTTTTCTGAGTCAGAACTTAAAAGTTATAATGGTCATCAATTATTACTTATGAAACTGGAAATTTCTCGCAGTCGGCTTTGTCTAGATTGTTTTATTTGGTGACTTAATATTGTCAATTTACTTACAATTATAAGACTGATCAAGTGATATTTTACCAAAATTGGATTTGGATTGATGATGATTCTATTGGGGAACAACACCATGTTGAGAATTATAAAAACACAGGTAGCTTTTCTTCATTTTAATGCAAGGTGAAAAGAGTGCTTACCACATCGCTAACCAGAGGAATAGCCTTCTTCTTCCGCAGGTCTGGCATACTGTCAATTCCAAATATTCCACTCCCATTTCTGTGGATAATGGATATCAACACAATGTGAAAGAGTATTTTCCACGCTTAATAATTAATACACAGACAATGAACACGTTAATAAAATACCACTATCATCTTATAAATAATTCTATATACTCATAAATAATTCCTTTTTTTTTTTTTTGAAAAAGTACAATACGTTATAGTATCCATGAAACCTATAGAGAAACTTACCCAGCTTTAACCCAAGCATTTCTGGAAGTATCTCCCTTTTCTTTGCCCTATGGCATCAAAAATACAGTTTAGAATAACCAATGTGTTCAATGTGTACCTAAGATAAATGCAGAGGACACAGGATTGGTTGAGTTTAACCAAAAGCTCTGAGAAAGCAAACCAAAACAAGACAACGAAAAAAAGACTTTAAGACTTTAAGTTCCATTGATGGAAATCCTTAAAAATCTGATCCAAATAATTGACATGCAACTCATGAGATCAGAGAAAAAGATGAATGAAAAGCAAAAAAATTAAATCAAATTTCAAAGCACACTCACTCTCTTATTGCCAGCAGAACATAATTATAGGATGGACAAACACCCTAGTGAAATCCAGACAAACATTTAGCAAACTGTCCCCGTTTCCATCTGAGGTGAACCACTTTTATAATAGCATGAGCATTCTTCCTCAGATAAATAGACGTACAGCTGGATAGCTGAAGTCCCCCAAGGGCATGTGGTATGGAACTGCTTTTAAAAGCAACAATGCAGCAAGACGAAGACCACCATTTCAAATTATCAATCATTTAAAAAGATGGCAAATCACATTAAAGCAAAACAAAACAGAAGCAAAACACCACATGTAACCATTAAAAGACACAAAACATTGAGTGTTAAAGTCAGACAGAAGATACAGCAAAATTGAATAGAGGGAAGCCTCATACATTTATCATACACTCCAATAAAGAATGTGCATTCAAATAAACTTTGGATGAAAAACAAAGAAAACCGGCGTTAATGAAAAAAGAAAAGAAATAATGACTAAGAATTGACCAAAACATCATTATGACCTGATCATCTTCCCTGCTTCCCTCTGTAAGACAGAGCAGGATAATAAAGAAAAAAGAAAAGAACAGTTGATAAACAGCGTTAAAATTAGGGAAGATTTACAGAAAAACAATTTTTTTAAAAACAGAATTTTTTTATTTAATTTCTTAATTACATTTATGACCAACCAAAAATAAAAGACAGCTTTTTGAGTTCTGGACAACAAAAAAGTACCTTGTTTAAATTCCTCTTCAGAGAAAGTGTTCTTTGAGGCATTGGCAATCCTGGATAGTCTATGCCGATGTCTCTTCTCTTTGAGCACACGTTCAATATTGGCAAGGCACTTCTGGTGGTGAGGGTCCTCAAGGGCAGGTTCATTGTCAAGACTATGCTCCACCTGTTTTGCATTAACATCTGTCTCCAGTGTTCCTGAATTAGTGCCCTCTGGACTTATTTCGGTATTACCGGTGCCAAATGTCATTTGGTGATCATAATACTCAACAGTTCCTGAACTCAGACTCGCATGTTTTGGGCTAAGCTCTGGAATACACTGCAGATTGGAAAGTTTTTGATCTGTTAAAATGTCCTCTACAGTATCTGAGTGGTCTACTGCATAGTATTCAGTTGGAGTATGTGAAGGGGAAATCGTGCTAGGAGTAGATACTAGAGGATCATAGACTTGAGAATTACGTCGTCGGTTTAGTAATTCCAGCAAGTCCTTCCCATGGAAAGAGGCTTCGATGATCTTATGAGGAGATGCACTGAGATCTATAGTTGCACCATCAGAGTGTACAACAGTGTCTACATTTGACTCACCAGCACTTTCCTCCTCAGGGTCATTGGATTTGCAGGGACTTGAGACTACAGACTTGGTGTCTTCATCTAGACACTGGGGTTCATGCATGTCAAGCTTTGTCAAGGCTCCCTTTAGAGTGGAGTGGAAGGTTATCATGGCTTTATTTATCTTTACAACATCATATCCTAGAGTAGGTGGCTGTGACTCTTCAGTGTCTGTATTTTCAGAGCAATCTGGGTCATAATGATCCTCAGACACACTTGGGCAAACCGCGCCTGGCCACTCTTTCTCCGAATCCATATCACAGAGGCAATGCTCGCAAGAGGAGTGTAGATTTTGGCAACCGTCATCATAGTCTGTCATTCCAATAGTTGAACAACTAAGGCTTCGGGATGGCCCACTACATGATTCATCAGCATATGCATCCATGGTGTGGTATCCAGAACTTCGGGAGTACAGGCAATTTGATGTGCAGTCACAACTAATGTCACCAACAGTCTGATTCCTAGGATGCCTCCAATCTACAACACTGGATGAACTGGATGGAGAGTCATTATGGTTTCCAAACAGTAGGGATAGGTGTTCAGAGCTGCTTCGTGATGAATGACATGGTGTGCTGCTGGTCTCACCACCATTGTACCTGTGCCATGTATCTGGGTGTCCAACAGTTTCCAATTCTTCTGCACTGTTCTGGCAGGAGCAATAATCCTCCTCACTCCATCCAGTGTCTCCACTCCATCCTTCTCCACTCACGCTCAACTGCATTTCCGAACGTCTCCAACCACTGTTATGTTGGTCAACCTCCCTAGAATGATAACTTCCATCTTGATCATGACTGTTAGAACTGAGACCTGAGGATAAGGAACTAGTGCTTGTAAACTCTTGCCCATAAACTGGACAATAGCTGGACTTCTTAAATCTGGAAGAGGAGTCATTAAAGTTGTCAGAAATCTTAGGATTGTTTAACTTGGCTCTTCTAGGTACATCTCGATAATCCGTTTCCATATCCCATCCTGACATGTTAGGTCTGGCTGCTTGTGATCTAACGTCATTCTTCTCCAATTTTCTATGCTTTACTACTGGGCTATTATTTCTACCTTGTGAGACTGCAGCGGCATTCTGCCCATCTGGACTCCTATGATGAGCCACAACTCTTCGAGGTGATGGATGCCCTACAGCACCAACGGAGTACAGCTCCTCAATTTCCAGCAGCACAGCATCTACACAGCAGGACACCTCATCTACGGAGCCACTTACAGATGTCAGGTATTGTCTCAAATCTGATATTTCCTCTTGGATTTTATTTATCCCCTGCAGTTCCTTCAAAATGTGATCCACTATGGTGCTTGAGCCGCCTTCTTTTGTCTTGTCTCTGTCCTTAATTTGGCTTGGTTCATTATCCATGGCACCTCTTCCATCTACACAGCCACTGTCCTCTGCTTGGTCTGTGGGCTCCAATGCAGGAACATTCATTTCCATGACGAATGGGATTGTAATATTGCCAACACTATTACGCCTCCCCTGCCCAATAAATTTACTCTTGGAGGTGTTAGTATGACTTTCAAAACTACGCTGAGTCGAGAGAATACACTCGTGAGTACAGGGGTCTCTCTTTATGCCACAGATGAACATGTCATCCTCTATCTCTACAGGAGAGTGCTGGGAGTCATAGGCAGTGTTTTCCCCTGAGCCCTGGAGGAATTTCTGAATCTTCTTGCGTATGCTCCGATTGACTTTAGGACTCTGGGTCCGCTTCTTCCCAAGGTCTCTTTTCTTAGACATTCTTTGCTGTAATTCGCTCGACCCATTTGTTTCATCTTGCTCATTGGAATGACTCTGTGATAACATCCCTTAGAATCAACTGTACCTCAGGTGCGGACCAGAACCTTGAAACTCTGGTGCATGTGATTACAGAGTTGTTGCATTTCACCAACAGTGCATGAGGATGTGCTTTTCAGTCAAGATCATAACTGAGCTTCAGGCACACCTGACATTTGAGTACAATGACATGAATAGATTAATACAATTTAACAGACATATTTTGCAATGTTATTGAGAGTGTAATGAAATTCATCAGTTAAATTAGCATGCATGTAAAAAAAAAAAAAAAGAACATTACTCTTTTGTTCATGGCCATTAAATCTTTTGCACTTCTGCAAAGACACTATTGCTCTGTTCTAAAACCTAATTGTCTACAGATGTACTCCCAATGTACATCTTTTGTACTCCCAAAATGTATGCATCTTAATTGTGCAGCATTCGAACATTGTTTATTTTAGTCAAATTCTAAGGCATTAGGAGTGTTATTTGTGTGGCACAGTTGAACTGCTGCCCATGTAGGCCATTCCAAATCAGTTGGTTGCTCTTAGAAAAGAGCTTATGAATCCATATTTCATTATGAACTGTACAGTAAGTAAACAGGTGAGATGCTGAATGTAGTTTCATAATTTATACTAATGGAGACTTTGATAAAAAGTAATGCTACAGGCAAGGGTCATCCACATCCACCAACTATCACACCCACCCAAGAAAAAAAGCTTTTTTCTTGTAACATTACAGGTGAAGGGTAAGAGTAAGTATATCTGGATCTCTGTCTTGTAGTAAAGTACCACCACAATGAGCAAAACAGATTTTACAACGGAGCTAAATCCCTTTACACCATTTACGCAGGATGTACATGGCACATAGTGACTTATCAGCTGATACTGTAACACTGACCTTAGCTTGCTTATAAACCTAGTCATTTCATAACTATAGTATGACTTTAATATCGTTAAAATGTATTCAATTGAAAGAAAGCACCGCGATGGTCTTGGTCTCCAGAAAACAGCTCAATAAACCATAGAAGGTACAAAGTTAAAGCATTAAATCAGATAATGTGATCGTATGTAAATTCTAATTACATTTTTTGCTTAAGCATTCTGTTGTAGAAGTCCAGACATTGCCAAACTGGTGGGGCATATTCCACACAGAGCACAACATATTATCCTCTTGCCTGTCAGCTCTTCTAACAGTAACTGTTACAGCACAGGGAGGGTGACAGCCCAGCTGTATTCACTGGGCATCATGATTGTTAAGCAGAACCTGCTGGGTCTAATAGCAGCTTCATCCCATTTCCTGCCTGTCAGGACAAAATGTTAGCTAGTCTCATATACACTAGTCTATTCATCGTTCGCTTTTTTATTTATTTAGACAAACTC
>JAPMOL011156194.1:0-10931 GCA_029874575.1 Iberochondrostoma lemmingii | reverse complement strand
TACAACCGCCATCTTTGCCGTTACGGGTTTTCCTTATATAGTTGTATTGAGGATTGAGGAAGTGGCATGTCTCTTATATAAATTCTCTATACCCACCCACTCCTTTTTTAAATCCCCATGAATCATAATCAGTCTCTTCAAACAAGTGGTTCCTGATTTTCCTCTACTCTTACTACGTAAGAGTAGAGGAAGCCCGACCCATGACTAGTGACAATCTGCCCTATTAGCATAGATCCCGCCCTGAGGGAGTCGCAGCAGTCTGTAATTTCTGTTCCTCGTTGTAGCAGCTGAAAATATACGTCTGTGCCAAAAAACATTACAAATGCTCTGTTATTGGATGTACCAACAAACATAAGAGTCTCCATAGACTCCTGGCAACTGAAGACGCAGTGGATAAATTTCATTTATGAAGGAAATGTGCCAAAGAAAGTCGTTAAAGTGTTATATATTTGGACAAATAATTTTAAGCCGGACTGTTACAAATGAGGGTCAGTTCAACTCTGGATTTGCTCAGAAGTTGTTGCTGAAAGATTTTTTGATTAACATGACGGTACAAGCTAGTCGATGAGTTGAATCAGCTTAACTCCACATCAACTACATAAATTGATCTGACATTTTGGCTGCGTGACATTCTCCGGTTTTGTTGTTAACGTGTGAGGGGCATTATAGGTACCCTTTTAATATTTTTTTAAAGCAAATGCAATACAAGCACTTTTCTTTGAAAATGTATGATTGGATGGTACAAGTTTAACTTCTAGTAAATCTTTTTTTTGTAGTTTATGCTGAAGCTGCTGGTTCAGAGTGAGGGCTCGTGTCGGACTGGTGTGCTCATACCTGTGCCCACCTACGCTTCATTTACCCAGGCTCTGGAGGACCAGGGAGCTGCCATCATACCTTACCATTTGTGTGAGGAGCAGGGCTGGACACTGCAGGTGGAGGAGCTTCGCAGAGCGCTCCATGCAGGTAGAAGGACATGCAATCCAGTAGCACTTTATATCTGCAACCCAGGGAATCCTACAGGTACAGCAATAGATTACCCTAAATATTTTGAGAAATATGTGCCATCTTGTAACCAAAAATTGAGAAAAGAAAAATGGCTTCTTGTAATTATGAATGGATGAATGTTACTTTGATTATCAGGTCACATACAGAGTAGGAAATCCATAGAAGAAGTGATTCGGTTCGCTGCAGAAGAAAGGCTCTTCCTACTGGCTGATGAGGTGAGTTTTTCTCAAGTAATGTAAGAGCTCTCTGTCATTAAAACCACAGTCTCTTTCAAGGAAAGTCTGTTTATTCTGCGGCCATGTGTGCAACGCCTCCAGGCAGCTATTTTGGGCATCCAAGACCATGTCCTATCTACTTGAATGGGGGAATCCTGAAATCTCAAAACTGCTTGGCAAACTCACAATTAAATAACATATTTCAAATCAGTAACAAAATCTGCAATTATTTTTCAGGCTAGATGCATGTGCAGTCCTCAAAACACTTTGTTTCTATAGTAACTGGAGCTTCTAATGGCAGCTGCAGGGATGCGATGACTGTACCAATCAGCAATTGGCTCTTTTATTTAGAGACGGGTCTTGTTCCGCAATATTGCTCGTTGCACTTTCTCCCATTCATAAGTAATATGAGTGCACCGTCTTTGGTAAAACACAATCCTGTTCCTGGAGGGACATCTTCCATCAGAACTTAGCTCTAAATTCATCAAAGATCTAGCGGCGGCAAAAGCTGACTGTGTTATCGCGTTAGCTGCGCAAAAGCCTCGCGTAGGCTGCGTCTCGGGCAAAGAAGCTGCGCTTGAACACACCAAAAGGACTAAAGGCAGATGTCAACTAGCATATGTGTTTTGCGCCTGCGTGTAAGTAAATATCTGTCTATATCAGCAGGTATCAATAGTCTTATTTTTGTCATTCAAAAAGGGAAACCTAAACTAGGACTGCAAATATACAAACTGTAAACAAAGCAGCACTTGCTTACCATTTTGAATTTTAATCGCGCAGATCAATTTCTTCATTCCAGTCAGCTCATGTTATTTTGAAATATTCGTGCATTCGAATGCTCAGGTAAGATGACGTAAAATTATAACAGCCTTCTGTCTGTACCATCTTCATCGCTTTTGCTTTAATTCTCGTGCACTGACTCATTTGCTAAGCTAAACAGCCAATCAGAGTTCTCTCTCACAGATGGCCTGGGCCCAAAAAACCCTGACGGCATCCGACTAGAGCCAACGGTGTGGAACATACCGACAAAATTAAGCTGGTTGAAGCTCAAAAACGGCCCGAAATCGCCCAATGGCCGACCGTCGGCTTGGTGTGTCTCGAACTTTACAGCGAAACTCAGCATAAAAGTGGCCCTGCAAGAACAATATTGCACACTTATGTTCTTGCACCCTCCATTGACATGGCTGTGAGCTGTATCTTTCTCTTCAGGTGTATCAGAGCTGTGTGTATGGAGAAGATACTGAGTTTGAATCCTATAAGAAGGTGTTATCAGAAATGGGCTCTACTATTTCCAGCACTGTGGAACTGGCCTCCTTCAATTCTGCTTCCAAGGGCTTCATGGGAGAGTGAGCAGCGTGTTATGCTTTTGAGTATTATTCTTCCTTGATTTCTCTCTATATATATATAAATACAGTGTATCGATCCTTATATTAATATTTCTCTGGATACAAATAATAATAATAATAATGGGAGGTGGCCAGTGATTCTGACAGATGCACATTTATTTTATCAACAAATGGAATAAATAGCAAATCTATTTTAGTCTACTTCTCTGACCATTCTTTGTTTTCAGGTGTGGGCTTCGTGGTGGCTACGTGGAGCTGGTGAATCTTGACCCTGCCGTGAAGGAATACACTCGTGCACTTTTTTCCACTAGGTCCAGCCCACCTGTTGGTGGACAAATTGCACTTGACCTCATGACAGATCCTCCAAAACCCGGAGATCCGTCATTCCTCACCTTCTCTGAGGTTGGTATGCTCCATATGAGTGCTTAACATGTACAGAAAAATCACATGCACAATTTTTTTACTTAAGAAAAAAAGTCCCCAAATCACCAATGCGCAGTCATACTCGGCAAACATGGCTGAGCACATTTATCAGCCTTGAACCATAACAAAATCTGTAGGGTATTAGCCAGAGTGGAGTCATGAGCCCAACCGACAGAGGTGCCAGCAGGATATGTAGAGACCCAGGCGGAGTCCGATGTCCGAAGAGACCAGGTGAGACCGGAGGACCAAGAGACCCAGGCGGAGATGCAGCGATGATTGGCCGAGGTGGAGCTAGGGTACCAGAGGACTGAGGCAAAGCAGGTGGGAGTGAAGACTGAGGAGGAGCCGGAGGGAAGGAGGAGCCCAACAGAACCAAAGGGGTGGAGGAACGAGGTGCAGCCTAAGGCCCGGCTGTCTGTGATGGAATTAGAGTGACGACTGACTAAGGTGAAGCCGGAGGGATAAGGGGGCCCAGTGGAGCTGGAAGGACGATGGTCCCCGGTCGAGCCGAGGGAGGTAGGAGCCAAGGTGGGGTAATGGGCTCGGAGACCCATGGCGGAGCCAGTGATTATCACACCAAGGCGGAGCAGGGGACCAGGAGGCCCGAGGCATTGCAGCAAAGCTAGGCTGAACTGGTGGAGGCTAAGAAGAAGACGAAGAAGATTTGTGGCCGGGTAGAACCAGCAGAGACGAGGAGACTTTGATGCTGGACGGAAACAGCGAGGAGGAAGGGTTTGGGCACAGGAAGTCATCAGGTAATTTATCATTCCAGACTGAGGTGGACTGAATTCAGATTCTGGAGGATGGGATGACCAGCCTCTTCTTCATCCAGCTCCACTAATGCTCCCACTGAGACGGATGTACGAACTGGCACACACACCTGGTCAGACTGGGCGGCAGAGTCGAGCTCCTGGACGGATGTAGCCTCTGGCTGGGGGTCTTTTGCGGGCATAGGCTCTTGCTCTGCATCTGCAGTGGGCGTGGGTTTAAGTTCTGGCTTTATAAAGTCCACTGGAGGATTTTGAGCTGGAATGGTGATGGAAATTGTGGAGCAGGCTTCCTCTCTTGCTGCTTCCACTGTGAGGGGAGAACCAGTAATCCATGAGGCATACTTGATGTACTGGAGCAGGTGAGCATCTGGACTCCCCCATGGGCATGAGGTCATATGGTCATAAAAAAGCCAGACTGGAATTTGGTTTTCAGTTCAGTGTTGATTCAGTTCAATAACTGTGTAAAGTTGATAAAATATGAAATTAGTTCAATTCAGCTATAAAGCAGCTCTGCACAAAACAGAAAACAGTGGTGTAATCATCCAGCTCAGTTCAGTTCTCATTCGATTGTGACAGTGCAGTCAAATCAATAATATTACTGAATATTAAGTGTGAAATAAGCAAGCCAGAGGAAACAGTGGCATTGAACCCAAACTTCATCAGGCGACAGAAACAGAGAAAAAAAAAACTTGGGAAAAACCAGGCTCAGTCGGGGATGAAGTTATCCTCTGGCTAAACGAATGAACCTGCTGTGAATATGATTCCAGACTACATCACAAGTCAGATTGTGGATTGATATCATTCAGAATATTTCATCCATTTGCTTCTGCTTGAAGATTAGGATACATCACATTGGCAAATGGAGGAAGAGTGATTTGTAACTGGTCATTGGGGTCTGAGCAGAGATTTTGTCTGGGTCCCATGGTCTTTGCCAAGGATCTGTGCAGAAGGCTGTCTAGTCGACAAGGTCTAACTAGGGTTCTGTCTCTAGGGCTCATCTAGTTGTTGTGATCTCCGCTGACATCCAGGTCCACCATCTGGTCTCAGTACTCTCAAGGCATTCTAGAGTGCAATGTACTGTGCTGAGCATCAGAAAGCTCTGTCTCAGTTGCAGATCATGGTTCCTCCAACAGGATGACCCAAAACGTACCTGTTGACAATTGCAGAAGTCTCATTGGGAGCTACAGAAAAAGCCTCTAAAGGCAGTGCAACAAAATATTAGGTTAAGGTTACCATCATTTTTGTCCATGCCATTGTCATTTGTTTTATTATTTAAATATTCTGTTGAATCAGAAATCCAAAGCAAAGTTTTTTTTTTTATTAAATATGGAATATTTTTATGTCAGTAAGTTATTTCAGAGAACATTTTGGGTTCTTTACTTTTTCATGGAAGGGTACCAACAAATTTGTTCACGTATGTATCAAAGAGAAGGCTTTCCTGCTGGATGCGCCCATTGCCCAGTCAGGGCTTTTTGGCAACGTGGTTTATGCTGCTCGAGAGCTCATGGCTTTTGCAAGCGGTTCTCGCTCTTAACGCTCTCTGACATCCTCGAGGGAATCAAGGAAGTGGTAATGTGGTCTGTCACCCCCTCATAGCTGGGGTGCAAGATCATGGAAGCTTCTGCCGAAAATTACAGATGTGACGTGTTGGAGCAGGGTTAGAACTGAACTCTGCAAGACGTTAGCTCTCCAAGAGAAGGGCTGGTTTTCCTTGTTTTAGAGCCTCACTTAATGGTCTCATGTATTGGTAGACCTGAGACAAAAGAACTGATAAAGTTGAAAAGTGTCAATATCAGTAAAAAAAATATATATATTAGTCAAACCAATTATCTGTCTATCACAACTTCTTGATTTTGTATTGAACGCTAATTTATATTTTCTGTCAGGAGGTCCAGTCCATTAAAAATATGATAAGTAAAAATGCTTGTCGGATTCAGGAGGTCTTTGGTGAGATACCGGGGATCAGCTGCCAGCCAATGAAGGCAGGATTTTTTGTCTTCCCCTGTCTACACTTACCTCTAAGAGCAATAAAATGGGCCAAGGTGAGAATCTGTGTATTATAACAATTTGTGAATGACACTGAATTAAAAGTACTACTGTTGTTGAATAATAGTGACTACAGAGGACATACAGTAAATATCACCTCCAATCTGTATAATAGCTATTTCACATCCTGGAAACAACTGCCATTTAGTCTATTTCATCATTCAGTCTAAAAGTCAGTAGCATCCCTACATGACAGGAAAAAAAAAGCCATTTGATTGGTCATAAATGTTATAAAAACAAATCTTACCTTCCTCTAAATCACAATTGTAAGTCAAACACAATCTGACTGAACTATTAACACACAAGTAGTTTTTCAATAAGACAATGAAAACAATGAGTAAAATGGAAGTAAAATAATGACAAATGTATTTGAAACAAAAAAAGCTTGTTGAAATGAACAAACCAAGAAAAAAAAAAAATGCATTGCATTTAACCGTGCTTGCATTTTATTTTTTGGGCTTGCATATTTCTGGGCTGAAATTCAACATGGTCGTATATTTAAGCTGTGAATATTTGAATTCAAAATATTTTATATACATTTGCATTATTAAAAATTCAATAATCCACATTCACCTTTCAGATTTCACTTACAAAATAGTCAGTCTCTTTAAAAATACAGCCTATAATATTCGATAGGCAATATTCGGTCAATTTTATTTTGCTTTACAAATTTGCTTCCCCATTCGGCGGTTCAAATTCAACAGAAAATTCAACATTGCACATCCGGGAACTGCAGGAATAGCAGTAGAGTCCCGATGCAAAATCATCATCTGCTGTTAGACATCCTTACCAGTAAGTGGTGCAAGCGTGTGTTGATGAAGACCACAGCAACAGGTAGACATTCATTCACAAAAACGGATTTGCAGAAATGGAGCAAGCCATTCATATTTTATTGCATCTGTTTGCGTGTAGCCAATATAGTATAACCTACATCACCAGTATGAGTTTGGTCTTTTTATATCACTGTAAAGAGCACAAAACACGCAGTTTTTACCAATCTCATGTTATTATTGAGTACCTATAGAGTAGTATTGCATCCTTCTTATGTCCGAAGGGTCTTTAGTTTTATCAGCTTTATAAAAGACAGTTACGCTGTACCCAGTCTTTCGGAAAACAGCCGAGCTCCTGGAGGTGTGCCGTGGAGCGCTGCCGACCGCTTCCGTAACTCGTAATTGCACGTTGATGAGCGCGCTATTGCTCTCGCTCTGGTTTATGTTGTGCACGCTCTTCTGGGAGGAGTGCCCATACAAGGAATTCCTCCCTTTATGACATCCACAGGGCCAACTCTTTAACAGTGTAAATAAGTCAGAAGAATGCATGAAATAGCATTAGACATCCCCTTTAAGCAACGTTAAGCGTTTTATAAGCGTTTTTATTTTTTGCTAAAATTGTACCTTGAGGGGTACAACAGATGGTCACTGGGGCAAATACCCTTATATGGTCATCTTTGTACCTTATTTCCCCATTAAAGTTCAAAAACCTTAAGGTTGCATATTACTACTCCAAGGTTATAAAATGCACCTTTTAGGGGTAGATGAGGTACAAAGTTGTCCTATATGGGTACTGCCCCAGAGACATGCTGCTGTACCCCTAAAGGTAACATTTTTCCAATTATTTTGACATTTAGCTGTCCTGTTCCTTGAGATCTACCTTCTTGCAGAGTTCAGTTCCAACCCTGCTCAAACACACCTGTTTTTAAATAACAAATATTCACTAAAATCTTAATTAGCTTGTTCAGGTGTTGGAGCTAAACTTCACAGGAAGGCAGATCTTCAGGAACAGGATTGACATCCCCTGATCTAAGATAATAATTTCAAGGGTTACTCATTCCAGCTTGCGCTGTAAATGATTGCTCAATGACTTTGATAAAAATTTGAGAAGCACAACTGTTTGTCTGGTATTAGTTTAATCATCATAAAATCATACCCAACTATAGGAATAATCGACACAGAAAATCAAAATGCAAGGACCTTCAGATTTCTAATCAAGTCTCTTTACATATGGCTGAATGAAATACTGATACTTAAGTGTTGCAGTGTCTCGATACACATTATGTGAGTTGTGGCCCATCATCAATTTGCAGTGTCTTCAGTCAAGCCATAAACTCTGATTAACTAATTAACCAGAATCACAGCAGTGAAGAAATCTCTTTAGGCAATACTAAAATATAGTAACCTGACTGTAGTTCTCATATTTTCTACAGTTAAAGTTGTTTTCTCCTTGTAGAAAAAACAGATGGATCCAGACATGCTGTATTGTTTGCATTTGCTAGAAGAAACAGGTCTTCATGTGAGGCCGGGCTGTGAATTTGGACAAAGAAAGGACAGCCATCACTTCAGGTGTTTGCACTGCCACTGTTGAATGAGTGATGTGAATGGATAACTTAAAAAACATTCGTAACTAAATCATGCTGGAAAATGTGAATTTGCCATTACTTTTTATCCGTGTGATTATTTTGTTTTCAATTGCCAAATTGTATATGGATTCTGACTAAATTACAGACAGTTATGCTTACCATAGTGGACATTCAAATAAACTGTGAACGTTAGCCCATTTTAATTGAAAGCATATTCTGTGTATCCTATAGATTCTCTGTGAAAACCAAATTCTCAATTGTTTCTCAGGCTTTTTGTGGCAACTCATGAGGACACCATGGAAGATGCTCTACAAAGACTGAAGACATTCCACAAGCGATTCATGAAGGAGTTTTCTTAGGGGTTATCTTACATGCTTTTGTTAGCTGCTTATGTCAGACTATGAGATTTGTTTGAAAGTAAAGACGATTGCTTATATTCCTAAAGAGCTGAGATAGATAGAAACACCCTATGATTTGATTTAAATTTCTCTGTTTTAAGGATCATCCATTGGCCCAGCAATGGCATATTGCTATGCGTTCGGTCTTTTTGGTGCGCAGTGTAATTTAGTTCCAATTTAATCTGCCTCAAATTTAGGTTGAGAGGTTACAAGAATTTTGGTCATTGTCTAATAAATTATTACATTAATACATTTGATTATTATAATTGTATACTTTAGATTGTACTCATTCATTTGGATTCCAATGTCACTCAGATTATCGCAACAGCTGTGCATACTACAGTAGTCAACATTTGAAGAGGATCAAAAAAGTTCATCAAAGTTGTCCTAATACATTTTGGTACGCTCTGAAAGGTTGCCTTGTGAAAGCGAACCGTACCAATAAGAAAATGCAACATTATAACAAATTAAGTCCCTGTTTCAGAACAAAGCAAACGATCTACAGGTTTTGATGTCTGCATTTGCATCTGCTAAATGTATTTAAGTGTTTGCTCATCTGCAATACTTATCTGAGACGTCTCCTGTCACATGTCATACAGACATCTAAAAGATGTCTTTAAGATGTTTATGGTTTAGAATATATGTAAAACTGCTCTTTCTAAAGCCAGGGACACACTTACTGTAAGGCCGATTATAAATGTAATTTGATACATTGGAAACCGTCTGTAAGTGTGTTCAGTTCAGTCTTAGAATGTTTCAGCTAGTTAAGTTTGTCCCCGGCTTAATATGTTTATCAGATGTATTGACACAGCAGATGTTTTCCAGATCTCTAGCTTATTGTGGTTTATTTTGTAACCCTCAATAGACTACTATACGAATGTAGCCTTCAATCCTGCATTAAAATATAGTCTATACAATGCCGTTAAAGCATTTGTAGTTGCTTCGTCGGGACAGCATTCTTGCAATGCAACGAAGAGCAGTTTTCAACAGCGTTACCTAATGTGCTCACTCACAGAATCAGACACTGCTGCTTTTTATGAAACACATTTGCCGTTGTGAATTGATACCGCTTGGTTCAATGGTCCAGATTGCTCTCTCACCTCAACCGAACCGCTCCAGAGTTCTCTTGCAATCAGGCCGAGACCAGCTCGCTCAGGTTGTCTGAGTGATTGTTTTGGTGCGGATCCTAGCGTGATTGACATGTTCATAAATGCCTAAACAAACTGAACTAAGCGTGAAACCAGGTTCCAAAAACACACGCTCCAAACAAACCAGGTGTGAAAGTGCCCAAAAATAATGCATTTCATAGCAATGAAGTTTGGGCTTGTTCCACAAAGACATACAGAAACCTTGTTTGTTACTGTAAAAAAAACAAAAAAACTGTATAGGTTCTTTTTAATTTGGTAAGGTGCAATCTTACAGCATCATACATTTCTACATAGTTACAACATTGCAATGGTAGAAACAACGTGGCCACGACGCAAATCTGTTGGGTCCTGATTTTGCAATACAAGATTGTCTGTTGAGTTCAGTGCTGCAGGATGGTCTCTGTACATCTTTCATTGCTTTAACTGACAAGAACTTAAGCAAAGTATTTTAGTATTAAAGCGGCTTGATCGTATTTCCGTCTCTCAAACATTCAGCTTTTATTCATCATGAAAAGACCTTTGTGCGAAAATGTTTTACATCATATACTAGTGAGAAATGTCACTGTTCTTTTAACTTAAATTATTTAAATTAGTGCTATTCCAGCAGTTTGAGTCAACATGCCCCGACGTGACCCGTATGATTGTGTTCTGACAGGAGAGAGTTTGATTCATACTACACAATCTTTACCCAGACCGTCTTCATATGTGCAGCTGTTTGGCTGGAATGGAAAAACATCTTTCTCAATTTATTTACAGTACCATGTGTCCATTAAAAACTGTCAGCCTTAACATCGTCCGTGGAGTTCAGACTGTTGTTGAAGTCATCCTGATCACTGCTAGCTTCTGAGTCTGTGTTATTCAGAAGGTCCACTAATAAGCCAATAAGCTCACTGTCCTTCCGGCTGTCTGAGCTGGATTCACATTCAGACGGTCGAAGATTGCGGTGGATCATGGCCTGTAGGGAAGTGCGCAGGTCCCACAGCAACTCCCAGACTTGAGGGGAAAACTCCCATCGTATGAGTGCATGACCTGGTAGTGCCACCTCTACCCAATCTCCCAGAACTAAAAAATAAAAATGATATATATATATCAATTTATCAATTCATGTTTGCTCTGAAAAGTTGTGTGTGTACAGTGGTAATATATATATATATACACACATACAGGTCCTTCTCCAAAAATTAGCATATTGTGATAAAGTTCATTATTTTCCATAATGTAATG